>JASDQU010012189.1:103978-133469 GCA_032191745.1 Picea mariana | reverse complement strand
AGGCGAACCTCATGTTGAATGTTATCCTTTAAAGTTCCTATGAATACATCAATCAAGTGCTCATCTGGAATATCGGTTACCTTTATATTCAATCTTTGGAAGTTATTAATGTGCTCGGTAACTGAACCCTTTTGCTTGAGATTTATCAATTGGCTAAAGAAGGTATTGCTCCTTGTATCCTCATAGTGTGCTATCATTTCTTCCATGAAAATTGTCCAAGTGACTAGTGATTTGTGAGAACAAAGCCATCGATACCATACAAATTGATTAGGTTCTAATATAAAGAAGCAATTCGTACCTTTTGTGTATGTGGCACATTATGGAGATCAAAGAATTGCTCCATCTGAAGTATCCATGTGATTGGGTCCTTGCCATCAAACTTTCTCATATCAATCTTAGGAACGTGGTTGGTCTTCAAACCAAAGTTGGAGTTTCTCCATTCTTGATTCACCTTCCTTGTGTTCTCATCATGAATTTCATGGGATGCATTTTCACTTTCAGGTGTCTTCTCTGTTACGAAATTTTTCAACACTTCCATGATCTCCCCTTTTAAACCATCCATCTTAGTATCCAACTTAGCTTCCATTGAATCCATCTTAGTATCCATCTTAGCTTCCATTGAATCCATCTTCTTTTGTAGTTCATTTATGTCCCTACACATTTGTTCACCTTCATCAAGAGTCCAAGTAGGATTTTCTGGAGGCTTATTTAGTGTAGAAGTTCCCTTTTTTGGTGGCGTGTTGGCCAAGTATCACTTTTGAACCTTGATTTTGAGGTGGTTCTGCTAGACAATATTTATTCTATTGTATCTCCCAAGTTTCGGCCCTTTTGGGTATGAAACTTTCTTTTATGTAGTTCTCTAATATTTCTTCTCTGCAATGCCATAGGTCTGATCAAAATTGGATGTGCCAAGTGGAGTTTGCGGTAACTTCCCCACAACTTGCGGATTTTTGTCCTTTCAAGGAGATCTCACTTGTATAGCGTGCCCTGCACAAAATAATTGATATTAAATTTTGAAACTCGCACCAGAAATACTATAGACTGTCCAAGATCCAATGAAACTAGTCCCACTCAAATTGGATACTCTAGGAAGAAGTTATGACTATTTTACCTGGAACACCTTCTTGAGACTAGTCAATAGGACTAGTCAGATACCCTATCTTACACAGGGTGTATCTACAAATTTAAGATGACCCAGAATCTAAAATTTGTATCATAGATACCTTACTAATTTTTGTAAATATTCTTCAGATTTCAGGGTCTGAAACGTTACAGAAAAGTTTTTATAGAGAAAATTCTGCAATGACTCAGTTCAGGATGATTCCATAACCCTATCTTGTATAGGTGGTATCTCCGAAAGTATAAGGCCTCAGGAGCTGAATTTTGAACCCAATATACCTTGATCTATCTGCTAAATATCCTCCAAGCCATTCCTTCTGAAACATTGTAGAAAAAAAGTTATATCGAAATTTCTAAGGTGTCTTAGATGTAGCAGCGAAACCCCAATACCTTGAGCTCTGATACCATATGTTAAGAACCAAATATCAATATAGCATAGAAAAACCTCAGAAAAAGTACTCAACACCTTGAAAAAAATATAATTTCAGATAATAATCCTCTTCGAGGGGGAAACCTCCTTTTACCCCACTTAAATGTTCAAGTACAAGATGATTCAAAATGAAAATGTCTCCTTGGTATATATAGGAGACTAGGAGGTATAATTACAACTAATGGCCTAAAGCCGACATAAATAAAATAACATTACTAATATAATATGCCCCAATTAAGGGGTAATGAGCCAATATTAGGGCTTAACATAATAGAATATTCTGGGAAGCAAGAAGAAACCCTAATTAGTTGGCTAATAACCCTAGAATACAATTTGGCTCAAGAGGATAATTTGTATTAGGTTATTAGACTCCAAGAGAAGAAGTCGGCTAGAGGAAATATTATATACTAAGAAAATTGAAACCCAGAATGAGAAGTCGGCCCAGGCAGTCTGCCATAATTAGTATAAATACAGGAGGCCAGTCTTCATTCTGGCAAGGATTCTCAGAACTGCAGCAGCACACTTGTGCGCACTGAAGTTGGGTAGTTTTGTGCACAAGTCCTGGATAGTATATAGTCTCAGTCTTCTCTAGGTTTGGAATTTCTTATCAACTTCTGTTATACTTTCTTTATGCGCTATCCTTGGAGAGAGGTGCGCTATCTTGTTTGGCTATCTAGCCTAGGGTTTGTTTCCGAAATGATTCTTTGTCAAGGTTAAGGTGCTCAAGGGTGGCTTCGGCCTATGGTTGGGTGACAATAGTGATATTTTCTATGGTTAAATGAGCACATCCATTATATTCTAACAGATCTGTCATAAGAAGAGAATTCCATATATTCCATGGGCCAATGGTATCATAGAATCATTCCACAAGATACTTGAACATGTTCTAACCAAGGTGTGCAATGCACAATGCGAAAATTGGGACTAATGAGTTCCAACAGTCTTGTGGGCATACAGGATGACTTGCAAGATATTGACCAAACACACTCCATTCAGATTAGTCTATGGGAAGGAAGTGGTGATGATATTAGATTTTTTGATACCAAGCCTCAGGATTGCAATTGTGACATAGATGTTAGATCACCAATCACTGCAATGGAATTTGGACAAGTTCTTGGAATTAGAAGAGAACTGATTGATTCTAGGATATAGCCATATGGTTGAGAAAAAACAATAGAAGGATTGGCACAATCGCAATATTCAGCACAAGATTCTACAACCATGATCATTGGTATTACTCTATGAAAACAAGTTCTTGATGTTGTTTTGGCATGAGATGTTAGGAAATAAGAGGTGTATTGGAAATATGGTACCTACATAGGTACAAGAGGCACTATAATTTTAGTTATCAAGGATTCCCAAGTTTAATTCACCACACTGATACTTCCCTGCAAGCTTCTTTGGAAGTGGCAGAAGGAGGAGTGCTTGTTGGGGGTCATCCTGGTAGTGGAAAGATGTGTCCAGGGCATCAAAATGTGTTGGTCCAAGTATTTGATGAATGAGTTCATAAAGTATTGCATGGACGCATAGTACCATGGGAAGGAGTTCCACTATAGGTAGGTTCTACTCTTACTCACCATGATAGTTTGGAAGCCACCAATATGTCGAGAGTATAACACACCAATCACCACGTCCTTCCCCGCACCCAAATTTCTTGAGTTGTAGTACAACACGGACAAGGAGGTTCAATGTGAAAAGAACATAGTGTTCCATCTATGGTACACCCAAATGATTCAGGAGACTGATGACGTCTTCTAAATCCTATGTAATTTGGTTGACATGTATGATGATTCCATTAAGTTTGAAATTGATTTTCATAATTTCTTCATTACCCCGCACACAAACTAGTAAGTACCTGTTGAAGTGCTCTTGTATTTTACTATAGAGAAAAACATTCAGAATGTTGTCATACAATGGTCAAATTCAATGCAACCCAAGCTGAGGGAAGATGTAGAAATTTTGGAGATCTAGACAAAGAAGCATGAGTGTGCTACCAAAGGGTCGAGTAAAGGACCAGAGCTCAAACGGAATAGGCGCAACCATCCATAGAGAAGACTCCACCTGAGAAAGGAAAATGACCACGGACTGAACTAAGCCCAACCTTCGGTTACCACTCAAAAAGGTGTGAATCCAGACTGTCGCTTCCTCCTGGATCTATGCCCAACAAAAAGGAAGTCCCTTCTTAGATGCCCCAATAGTCTGTTATGCATTGGATATTTACTAGTCATGCAGAGGGCCAAGACATATATTCCAACACTCAATTTCAAGAGCAAGGACCTTCCCTGCACCAGTCTAGAGCATTGCCAGTGTGTTGTAATCCAACTTGGAAGTGTAACAACTACTACATTAGGATTTGTCACAATAGTTGGGTGATCTCTATCACACACTAAATATTGCTAGACCATCGACTTACCCTAAGCTCCAATAAAAAGTTGTCAATAGTAGCACCACAGATGTTACATCACCACGTGAAAGTATAGAGAAGTGGGTTTTTTGGCTAAATCCATTATCCCTAACAAAGTTTGATGCATCAACTAGTTCGGCACCTTAGTCCTTGCCTTATGCTAAGATGGATTTGGTGCAACTACCTTCACAGGACCTACAAGTGTTTATGGATGAAATAATGGATGAGTTTGGAAACAAACAACATGCATTGAGATATTCATATTCAAAGATACAATAGAGACATGTGCATGAGATGGATTCGCACAATGAAGTCCAACAATGCCATGCGATGGAGGTGGTTGTGCACACCTCGTTCATCATCTTTCTGGATGAGGTATACACACACGTACCCATTTTATCTAGTAAAGCTTCTAACCTCCTTACACCAAGCAAACTTATGAAGGTGCATGAGGTTGTCCAATGATTGGAAGACCAGAATGCGTAGCTCTAAGAAAACCTTAAGACAATTCCACCATCATATTAGGTGGAGTTGAAGAAAAAGATTTATGTATAAGAAAAGTTGTTTAAGCAAATCAAATCTTGTGTGGAAGGATTATTGAGAGTGGTTGGCTTCAGCTTCCAGCTCTAGACTCACCTACAAAACACCCCTGAAATAAGTACCACTGAGGACCACATACGAGCGTGGGAGGCACAGATCAATGAAAATAAAAAATCGCTTACCTCCCTCCGACCTGCAACACTCAAGGAGACCATGACATAAATATCCATCATCCAGTAACAATTCACATCTTCCAAGACTGATAAATAGAGATTGGTCACCATTGTGTTGGAAGCACAAGACGAGGTTGAGTAACACTGTAACTACACACTCAAGATGCACAAGCAAAGAAAACCCTGTTGATCAATTTGGGCATGTATATTAAGCCTGCCCCTACGTCCACCACATTGAGAGAGGTCTCCAAATTTTTCCAAAATATGAAGGAACTTCTAGATTCATTTAATCAATTTGACTCAGAGTTCCAAGACTTCATTTCCCAACTCATATTGAAGGTACCATTTGTCACCTTCATCGCACTACAATGAGGTTCCTTGGCTCGAGGACGATCCAACTAATAGTGTTGGTGGGCTATTTGCACCATAGTTTTGGCAAGACCACATGTGTTAGCACCACAAGTTTTGTATTTTTATGTCTACGCATGCCACAAGTTTTGTACCATGTCAATGTCAATATTCAACGCACACCAACTAGTCTCTATCGCACCTACGCCAATGATTTTGCAGCACACACGTCGACTATGGTACTGCACAAGTAATTGTAAGAAATCGCGTGTGCATATTCGGTCATCAAATATTAGTTGTAATGATTATTAAGAATTTTGTAATCGATCGATTGGTCATTCTTGAGATTGTTAGTGAGCTGGTAGAGTTGTTATCATTGTCATGCTTATGGAGAGATAAACGAAATGCATGCGAACCAATTGGGGAGTTCGATATTTTTGTTATTGGTATACATTGGTTGATTTTAGTCTAGTTTTGTTGTTAATGATGCATTCTTCCTGAAGTAATTCCATATGAGAGAGAAATTGGATCAAGATTTGAGTTTTTGGTCTCTATTCCAAGTTTCAGTGAGTCTTCGAGAAGGATACAACCCATTATATATGAATGTTTATATGTGGAAAATTAATGAAAAGAATGAGATCCAAATTGGTACTTCCCACCATTATCTCTTTCATGGATGAATGCTTGTTGTATATTTTAGAATGTAATTTACATATGTAACACACTCGACCCCCTAAGCATCATTAGGGAAATGGGGTATAAAAAAATTTCAGATATTCCTCTAACTTACCTTCCTTATACTTAACTCCAAACCTAAATATGAGCTCAAAATACAAATCTACTCCTCGAGATATTTCCAACTATTGTAAGTATGCTAAATTTCGAGTTTAGGTTAGAAATTTATATCCATGTAAAGTGTCTAGGTTTTCTTCCCACCAAAACCTCCACGTATCCACGTGGCACCCACGTGGATCCTAGGCACCCAATCCTCTGACATGATGTTATAGGTGTTGAGGTGTTGGAATACGTGACCCTGACACGAAATACTGATGTCATGAAGGAACTATGTGATGGAACCATGAGACATCTAGGAATTTGGTATCTGAGATTTCTTATAATTTAAATTAGTGAGAAGGCCAGATTTATGGATTTTCGGATTTGATGTGGCCTAAGATACATGGATTGAAATCTTGCATGACACATGGATGAAGAACAAAAGGACACATATACTTACATTGCATGACTTCTGGGCCCAAAGGCAACAAATACCCCTTCAACACAACCATGCTTCAGAACCTTGACCCATCCGGGAATTTGGAATTTGGGAAAACCCTAAGTGCGACATTATTGAAAATTTTGAATATCTGAGTTCTGGATATGACATCACATACACTCCATGTGTCATGAAACCATGTATGACACATGCACCAATGGAGGAAGGACACATAGTTTTTGACATCACCAGGACCCTCACCATGGATCCCAACTTGATGGAATCATGTGGACGGAACCTTGATTTATCCAAATATCTGGGATCCAAGAAATCTGTGTGTTGATTTATTTGAAAAGTCATATTTTTGTATTTTGGATATGATTTCATAAATGAAATTTGGCAAAAAACTATGAGGACATGTGATCCACTTATGGCACAACACGTGGACTTCAAACGCTACAGGAAGCTCTCGACATGGAACTATGACCTGGAACCATAACCCATCCAGGATCCAAAATTTCTAAAATGTAGACTTGTTGGAAAATCCATATGTCCATATTTATGGATCTAGAACTTTTCAAGGAACCCCATAGCTTGGTGTAGTTAAAGGATAGAGATCCTCCTGATCCAATGGTTGATATTTAACCTATGTAGAAAGGTGCTCAATCATTAATGGGGTCGTTTTGAACCGCTCGAATCACATGCTAACACATGCTCCTCTCATGTGGTATTATAATCACCACTAGGCATAACACGTCAACCATGGTGTCGTCCGCACATGCCCCCAAACTTCTGCTTAAATATTGTAAGGGGACGAAACCTAGAAATGGAACTCTTCCCATCAGGAAATTCAGAATTTGGTATTTCCTTACATTCCATTTATTTGAAAATCCAAATGTCTGACTTCTGTATGATTACATCATCGCCTCCTAATGACAGGACAAGCGTCGGATGTATAACTTTTTTAGTGGAACTATAACCATCTGAACATTTTGTATTTCTTTAATATCGAATTATGTGAAATGATAGATTTATGTATCTCTGAATATCCATGATGCAGTGCATCCAAATATCTGGGATCTGGAAATTCTCAAAGTAATATTTATTTAAGGGGCCAAAGGTCTGAATCTTGGGTTTTCCTTCTCCCTGTCTCAACTGAGAGACCGATTTGCCTCTTGTGCACATTCACAAAGTCCCATCCTCTCGACCTTACTCAAACTCAAGTCAATCTCCCATGGATGCACAGGTCCTAATCCTGAAAATACTTAGGCATCTGATGTAAGGAACTTCCAAGGAAATAACTGAAGAGCTCATGCTATCTTAGGATACCAACCTAGTTCTCTTGATATTCAAAGACACCTACTAGGGGACTAACCATAATCAACCAAGGCGTAACCAATGCAGTGGCCTGCACTAGAAAACTGGGACTCAAGGAAATTATATAGTCACTGAGAGTACAACTCAACATACACACACAAAGCATGCATTCATTTCATTTTAGGCTTCAGGGAGAGAAGAATCAATAAAGAAATTCAATTTCATGAAGAATACACAGGCCATATATTCATTTCAATTCCCTTAGATATGCTCCTAATTCCATACATTTTATAAATTACAAAAGCATAAAAAACTCTTACAGTTTTGAGAAAACATATAAACATAAATGGTATGACAAGTACTCATCTATAAAAGTTGATGTCTAGGCTAGCTGACTGAGGGGAAAGGATTTTCCACCCAACTGTAGGTTTTATGCACTTACAAATTCTACAACAAGCCATCCATGTGCTAGGCCATGATACCACTAGGGAAAAAATCAAATTTCTCTCAGAAAGGAAATTCGGGTAAGTGAAGGCCACTCTCCTTCACAGGAAACCAAAAATAAAAACCCCCTTACCTATCCAACCCAGGGCCTCCATGAACTCTTTCATATGCTTTCCCAGTTGGCTTTACCTACACCAAGGAGGCATTTCACTTCCTCTGCAGTCCCTTAGTACCCTTCCTTCTCAGTGCCACTTCTTCACCTAGTAAGTATCAAAATTCGCAACCCTCCAAGATTAAGTTGGATTTTTGGGTGTTTTTTTATGTCTGTGGTTCACAATATCTCCCTTCTTCTTCTCTCTTTCTTCTTCTCTATCTCTTCTTGTATTCCTGTGGGTTCCCAACCACCATTTTTCATATCCCTCTCCCCTGGAAGGTTCCCAATTTTCCTTGTTGCTTCTATCATAGACATTCGTGGGTCAACCCCCAAAACAAGGTGGGTACTTGGATTGTACCCCAGGTTGACAATATTCAGTTGTCTCAGCCATTCCCCATACCTCCATTAAGGTGGGTAGTTGGTTTCTCAACTACCAGTCCTCTTTTCATTAACTAATTTTGGGAAAAGGAGAAAAGAGGGGAAAATAACTTCAAGAATGAATTTTGGCAATAAGAAAAAATGGTTCTTTGGTGAAGGTTATTTTCTTGGCAGGTGAAGAAATCTCCCAACCCCCTCACCAAATTTCCACTTGTGGTATCATGGCCAATACCAAAGATCTCCCCCTCTCAGTCAGTTGTTAGGTAAATTTTTCATTAAACAAAAACACATAAATACACTATTTGTTTGTTCCAGTCTTTAGGTCAGAATTATAATTATAGATTGGGGGGGAATAGAGTGTTACAACATGTATGAATATTGATTTGAATGGGTAGGATCTAATGTATAGTTTTGGGCTATGTGTTTTTTTTTAAATATTCCTTCATGCAATGTGCAATTGTTTGGCCTCTATGATTCTCATGGGCGTCTAGGGTGAGACCTTATTCAGTTTTTGAACATTGAATATGCTGACATTGATGGGGTATTTGTTGGTAACATATTTCGAATCCTGGATCTAAAAACCTGCACCAACACAATGACATTCCTTATTAGAATAAGCCTTCCTCCAATTGACATCTACCGGTGATACTATAAGTAGATTCAATATTGAATATTTTGAACTAAGTTAAGTAATGTGGAACTTCTACATACTATACACTTCTAGCATGTTGTTTGATTTTACTCTAAGAGATTTAGAAGTGTCACCATCATTAGTTTCCATGTAACTTTGATGCAAATTTTCAAACATGTTTCTTTTCCTTAATCCATTATCTTCCTGCAAAATCCATTTAATGCCTCTTCTATCACCCCTTCCTTGACAAAGTTCCTTAACTAGACAAAGTTATCTTTTATTATATCTATCAATAAACCTATCTCTACATCCTCCATCCCCCTTATACTCTTCAAAACATTGGGATGTACTTAGATGTACTATTGGTATTGAAATCATCATGTGATTCCTTTGGGGGAACATGCTAGACCATCATTCCTATAGAGGTTAAAAATGTTGACCCATTTATTCCATGTTTCACAAGGAAGACATGTTGAGATCAACTTATCCTTGAAGCTTTCTATCTTGCTCCTTTAAAAAATGCTCTTACAATTCGGCTCAAAATCTCGTAAGGTAAATTATAATTGTGAGATATTTTAATTTATGTTTAAAATTGAAGCAATTCAATTTTTAAAGCTTAAAATCCATTCAAAACAGGGTTATTTCCCCTCCCGAGACACTTTGGCTCACCAAAATGATCCCAATGGTATATCACTTTCAAAATATGTGTACTAAACTTTGCTTGAACCCATGTTTCATTTGCCTCATTCTTGTGTGTTCATAGATTTAGGATTATAGTTATAGGTGTGGCTAAGGCCTACAAGCTAAGCCCCTTTCTCTTTGAACCACTAGTGCAAATCACTATATAATTTGTTTTTATAATTGTTTGTTGTGTGTTTCTCATCAAGAATTAAAAAAAGAGCATCTTCCCTCGAAACATCCTCCTTTGATTCCAATTTTGCAAGACTAAATGATTTCTTCGTATCCTTCTTTTAAAGAAAGCGATAATCCATCTCTTTACAATGTGTTTAGAGTTACTACCATTAATTATATCAATTCATGAACCCAATCCTTATTAGTCCCTACCAAAGGTGCAGAGGGAATATAGCGATCGATAATTCGTTAACTTCGTATTAATATGTCCTTTGACTATAATTTTTTGCATCATCTGTATTGTTTGTACTATAGAAGTAAAAACATTATTTTATATATATAAAAAAAAAAAACTTATATGTCATCGTCTCATTGGAGAATATATTTGAGGTCTTATTGCCAGCTTCATTGTTCCCAATGTTGTAAATGTGTAGATATCCAAAGTTTTGAGCTTAAACGCTCCTTTTTAATTTTTATTACATTTTTACTGAAATGTTTACAAACCAAAAGTTCTGAGCATGCACTTTGTTTTTTAATATTTTTTTTATTATTGGTCCTCGTCGAATGTGTAGAGGGACTATAGTGATCGCATATTAATATGTCCTTTTACTATTATTATTGTTGTTGTTGTTTTTGTTGTTGTTATTATTATTATTCCTTTCTATCTGTATTGAAATATTTGCATACCGAAGGTTTAGATCATTAACACTTTTTTTGAGGAGCTTGAATAGGCCTGACAACTTAAATGTTTACATAGCGCGAGGTCCTAAAACAAGCCTGACAGCTTAAATGGTTGCATACCGCGAGGCCCTTAGACATCCTGACAGCCTTAAATGTTTACCTAAATAGGCTTCTTAGAGTACATTTTTTCTCGAAATTTTCCATACAATGTTGCAGTGTATTTGGACAATATTTTTGTCCACTGGCAGTTGAATAGGCATTGTATGTTTCATACTTCTTCTAGGCTTGGAATGCAATTTCTTCATCGTTGAAGCTACATACATTGTTTATTGGTTCGGTGGGTGCTTCTTCTTCGTTGGTTCATCGGTTGTTGTTTGGTTCAAATTTGTAGGGTTGGGGACCTGCACTTGCAGTTGGACCTGTTGGTGCTTGTTGCTTGCTTTTGTTTACTTCAACTTTGCAGGGTTGGGGTCTTGCATTCGTAGTTGGATCTGTTTTTTTTTACTTTGTGGGGTCCAGGTGTTGCACCCACAATTCAATGTCATAATTTCATTTTATATTCCTTCTTTGTTGTTCAGTGTTTGCAGTTTGCAAGTAAGAATGTTTTCTTATTTCTATTGGCATGCTCGTCATATTTTTATGGTTCCTTTTGTGCTCCAACTGCAATTTGGTAATCGTTGGAGATACATATGTTATTTACTGGTTCGGTGGTTGTTTCTTGTTCATTGGTTCATTGGTTTGTCGGTTGTTTCTTGTTGTTGTTTGGCTCAAGTTTATGAGTTTGGGGCCCTGGGGATCCAGTTGGGCCTGTTCGTGATTTCTCGCTGGTTTGGTGCTTGATTTTTTCTTTTGCTTACTTTGGCTTTGCAGGGTTGGGGTCCTGCGTCGGCAGTTGGAGCTGGGTTTTTTTTTTGTTGGCGCTTTGCGGTGTTCAGGCCTTACACCCGCAGGTGGACCTGCAGTTGTGTTGTTTGTCATGGTTGGCGAAGTCGAGATCTGGTGCCTGTTCCATGCCCGCCTGTTCTGCTATAAAATTTTGTTGATACTTCAGTGTTGACATGATACAAAATAATGGCATAAGAAATAATTGGACAACTACATGTGCAATTGCAATATCCATTGTCTTTTTGTTAAAATAAAACATGTGCAAAACGCACTTATTAACCATATATGGTGAAATGTTCCCATATCACAATACAACCTATTTATCCTCTGCATAGACTGGTGTGACCACGATACAATTTGTCTTGTACTTGAGATATGATATGTACACCAAAGATACTACAAAATTATATTTCCATGTCTGGAAGCATATCTGGATTCTTTGCCACATAAAACCAAAATCATTTATCTATGGTCGTGCAATTTCTTAGTATTTTGTGGCTTGTACTATATTTTGGGTAGGAAAAAACTTTATATATTTACAACCATGGATGTACAAAAGAAAAGGTTCATGTTTCTAACTATATTTAATTCTATTCGTTGATTCTAATTTATTTTATGTACATATTACTTGTTCGCCAGTACATACCAACTTCTATTCATGTTCGTTGTATTTTGTGTGTTCCCACATTCAAACAAACAGAATAGTTGGCGAAAACGGAGTCTTAACTGCAGCGGTGTATGAGGAGATAGAAAGGTACATGCTTGTAATTTTATTTCATATTCTGTTGTTTTGTATTTCATGTATTATCTGTATATGTGTTCACCTAGTTTATTGTATGTAGATATTGCATACCTTCCTACATAATATCTTATCTTCATGTCCTTTGTATTTCTTGTGCTGCTATATTGAAAAAATTTGAACTCGATTTTTTTTTTTTTACATGTCTTCCTGCATACTAACTCCCTTCATGTCAATTGTATTTTTGCGACATTGCTACATTTAAACAAACAGAGTGGCTGAAGCGGACGATGGAATCTTTGGCGCAAATGTAGCGGAGGAGTTACAGAGGTGCATAATTGTACTCTTATTTCATATTCCAGTGTTTAGTATTTCATTTATTGTCTACGTATTTGTTTTACTTGTTCTACTGCTTTGCACCTTTTTTTGTTGTATGTATATACTACGTATCTTTTTTCTTATTCTCATGTGAATTGTATTCTCTTTGCTGCTACATTGAAATAAATAGAACTGTATTTCTTTTGTTTACATGTCTTTCTGCATACTAACTTGCCTTCATTTCCACTGTATGTTCTACATTGCTACCTTGAAAGAAACAGATTGTTTGGATAGGAAGATGAATTCTTATATGAGACGCATAGGGGTCTATGGTACAATATTTGAAAAGGTATACCAACTGTGCTAGTAATTAAACATACAAAATGGGTGGGGGCATATAATATTGGACTAGAAAATGATGATTTGGAAACAATGGGCCTTTGTTCCCTCCCCATTTCTATTTTTTCCATTTTCTATTATCCCTTTTTCTTTCTGATTTATTTTCTTAGTCGTATTTCTGAAAATGCCTTGGTGCGCGGGTTGGAGGACTCACGGGCTCAAATTTATGGTCATGCTTCTATCTTATTCCATACTTACCCACTTTGTCGATTGTGGGTGCCGGGCTAGCAGGTTCAATATTGTGCCTCTGGCTTCAGAGGTTCCGTGATATACATATTGGTTGTCGTACCCCACCATCACGCCCTATTTACTATTACACATTTTTCAAGTCAAAAAATACGAGGCATACAATTTGACCCTCGGGTCCTCAAGTGACACCCTGTTTTGTATTCCATCTCCTTCGACTCTGCATTTTACATTAACAACAATTATGGAAAATATACAATGCATATGCTTATTTAGTCCTTCTGATGTTCATCTACACATGCTTGCATCAGAAAAAGTTGGACTTGTGACCTAGCCATGAGCAATCAATCATCCCAAACATCAGCAGACTGACAAAGCCAAAGGTAAATATGCATACATTATGTTCCTCATATGTTTACCAAACAAATATCCTCAGCTATTTATTCATCTATGGCATGATGAATATGTTGATGTCATATGCAACACATACTTTGCAGTTCACAAAAAGCATCAACAAGTGCAAGCGAGACGCCGAACATAGCGCAGGTTCTGCAGACTAAGAGGTCTGGTTGCAAAAATTTGGCTCCATAGTTCATCCAAGTTGTGCATCTACTTGTACATTTATGCCAAGAAAAAAATATATATGTATATATAATGCACACTACCATTCACATTACTTTTCCTGTTCCAAAAATGTCACCAGGTCTAAACTTGTAACACCCAAGATACTATCAATAGAGGGCTTGAACAGCCGCCAAACTGGACAAGTGTTCATCAGGGACATAATGGTCGTCTATAGCACCTACTTGGACAAGGCAAACAAAACTAGATCCATTATGCGTGCTGACAAGACAAACAAGGAATCCCTAATGACAGTCGCACTGACTATTCCTACACAACTTGTCCAGAAACATGCAGAAAAGATATTTCCAGGTAATGGGATATCCATTACAAATTTTAATATATTTTCCAAAACAGTATATGACCGTGGTGATTGTGATCGAATTGTATCACTCAATGAAACAAGTAATGTGGAAAAAATACCCGCTATTTTTTTAGAATATTGTTTTTCTCCAAACACAACTATCAGCTAACTTGCACAGAGCAACGATATTTACCCAATCAGAACCATTGGCGCAACTGTCACACTCACGAGAAAACTTGGCTCGCAACACATTCTCCATTTAAAATATGGAGAGTCGGACAACGACAAGGCAATGGTACCGTTATCCATATCCAGTTTTTTCCTTTACTTTCACATGTCCATGTATCTCGATTAAGTTACACAAATATTGCATTGTTCCATGTTGTAGTTTCAATTGTTCGACACCTATTCAAATTTGTTTTCGTCAATGGAACAACAATTGCATAAAGGGAAATTTCCACTTATGCTCTTCAAAAATATAACAAAGAAAAGAGATGTTAAAGAAAGGATCTTTTGCACAACCCAACCAACATTTGTAACATAATTGCGAGAAGACATAGTACAGGATCTCAAGAAACTAACTAGCTCTACAACTATTGTGTGTATACATCTACAGATTCATCCTCACTTTGCTCATACAAATTTCCTTCACCAAATTTCTGCATTTTTTTTTATTTTTTATTTTTTTTGTGCAATTGTATATTATATTGTTCAATATATTAACTGTTATGCTCACGTTTCCAGGTTGAAGGTGTTTTGGTTGTAGCGAATGCGTACTCGACCCCCTTTGAGCCTGTATGTGCGAAATGCAACTCTCCTGCTCCTTCTTTTGCTTTCATAAGTGATGATACAATTGATTGTTTGTGACGCAGTAAAAAATGTCCATACATATATAGACATTGTCTCAATGATGCCATCCAAACCATGGGAAACAAAACCGTACATTGTACAATTAGACAGCCTCTGTTACAATATGTGTTTCCTGGGTTAGCAGAATTGTCATATGAAGCATACCTACAAAAAAAGGCAAACAGTGTCTACATGTTGAGCGACTTTCAAATACATAGCAAATTTACCTTAAATGAGGACAATACAATATTGCATATCGGCTAGAAAAAAAAAATCATATAAAGCTTTGGCAAGAAATGAAAATATCTCATTTTGTCTCTTCTTGTGCACTTGAAACAACAAGAAGAATCTAACTACAAATGCAATTGATGTTGTTATTTTGATGTTTTTTTGCATCTCCCAGTAAGAATTTTGCATATTAGTTGTGGTGTGTAAATTAAAAAAAAAAATGGTGGCTGGTTGTGGCTTTGTTGGAGGATTCTGCACATTTTTGGGTGCTCAAATTGGACAATTGTTTTCCAACTATATAGCCATGGCAGGATTTCTGCATTTTTTTTGGGTACCCGAATAAAAAAAAAAAAAATGGTCTCCAACTATACATTTATGGTATGGTATCTTCATTTTCTCGATGCCCTAATTGAAAAAAAAAGGACTCATCATGGATTGAAACATGAGCTTGAGATTTTCATAAATCACTATATAGATTAGGGAGTTCGGGCATTGGAATTCGTACAGGCAGGTGCAGTTGTTGGTGATGTACACATGCATAAGATTGTTCAGTCCAGAAATGGGAAGCATGAGTGCAAAACCCATAAAAAGTATCCAATTGTAAATAACTCAAGCCCATCCTTTGAACCGTCGAAATATCTTCCTCCTCTGTGCAAAACAACTTGGCATTTCCAATAATATTGGAAATTTGGCATTGTTAAAACTGGTAGTGATAGACCATGGCACTATCAAAAGAAAATTTCCATAGTTATCTTGCTTAATGGTAAAATAGTAATCAGAAACTTTCTTGTTCCCCATTTTGAGGTATGGTTATAGCTAGCGTACAATGGCAAAGTTCTGCTGAGTTTGTGTTGTCTTGTGTTTGGTATACTTTTGTTCATATCCCATGGCCCCGGTTATTTTCTCGTGGGAACATATACCATATGTAAGAGAAAACCAATGCCATGATGTGTTTTTTTATATATCAAATTGTTTGATGCAAAGGTCGATGCGTACTGTTGTATGGAACCATGTGGGATCTTGCTTGATGCCTTCTATGTTCGTGCATTGCCTTCTACCTCACCTTTCAATACATTTGGTGTTTACTTGGTTCTTCGTTGTATGCTTCATTCTGGAAAATTAATAATACATTCAAGATCTTTGCAGCTTTTCTATGATCTTAAATACTATAGAGGACATATGTTTCCCTTTAATATAAGCTCTGTGATGCAAATGTAGTATGTGGCTCGTTTTAGCACTTTTCCTTGATCGATGAACTTAGCAAAATTAATCTCCTTGAATAATTTGAAATAAAATAATATATACTATGCGAATTCAAATGGAACTATCATATCAATGAGACGACATTAAAGTTCAAATTCGTCCTTGTTATACTTGCGGTGAAGCTGACAGTACAATAACTTTACTTAAACATCCCAAAATTGATCTTCTTGTAGCTTTTCGACGCTTCTCTTATACAAACAGATCCTAGAAACTATAGGCATGGCTCGATGTATCTATTCCTTGATTGAAGAACTTGTTCACATGTTTAATGCACTTCATAGTTACTATTAATACCATCAATGGGGATTTCTTACACCAATTCCCGCTTCCGAAAATTTCCATCCCCTTTCTTTTTTCCCTCTACTTTCCCTTTCTGGTTACTTACTTGTTTTTCGGAAAATGTCTAGGTGTGGGAGTTGATGGATTTACGTCTTTAGATTTCCACTGTTACTTTTATATCACCAGCCCGACCGACCACTTCCCTATTTCATATTGAAAAAACTTTTGGATTGCGGGTTCCTAGATATGCAGGTTCAACATAGTGTTTCCATTGTATCGTCGCCTGCAAACAACACCAGGACTTCCGCGATCTACAAATTAGCAAACAAATTCCCCTTTATCTCGTTTTCTTTCACTTTTTGTTTACTTGGTCCTTTTTCTGAATGTCTCGTGCTTTTATATATAGCCCCCGAATTTCCACAATATAAAAATTGACCCTTGAAATCCATCATTGTTTCATGTTCCATATTACGCATTTTGCATTCAATAGTGGGGGTAGATACAATTTGACCATCGGGCCCTCACATCTCCTGAGTAGAGCTTGTGGCCTTGTTTTCAAGACTGTCAATATTCCTTGTTCCGAGTATGTCTAATGCTTTTATATCACGAGTCCGACCAACCGCTTTTCCATTGCATACTTGGCCATTATTACCATCATCGGTTCCTGGCCAGGCTTGCTCAACATTGCGCTTCCATTGTTCCGCTACGTACAAAAAACACCCAAAATTCCGCAATATACAAATTGACAGCCGCAATTTGTCATTGTGACATACAATTTGACCATCGGCCCCTCATGTCTTCTGAGTATATCTTGCAACCCTATTTTTGAAGCTCGCCCGACCGCTTTCCATACTTGGCCATTTCTTGGAATCTGTTTCACGAGTTGGTGGGTGGACGAAATGTACAATGCTTAGTCGCTCTTCGCCATCCTCGCCACCTTCCTACTTCTTTCTAGATATGCAATTATTAAGCTTTAATGCTAGTAGTTCATCATGAAGGAACTGTTAAGATTGTCATTAATGTCCGGAAGGCCAGAGAAGATTTTTCATTAATACGAATTAAACCAAGATTTGTAGAGAAGAGTTTTATCCTTTCCAAGTATTCATTTCAAACATGATGCAATCTCTTTTGTGCGTCGGTCGGTTGGCACCTTTGCGGAATATCTAATTCTTAATTTCTCTTCGTCATCACCACCACCTTCGCACTTTTTTATAAATATGCAATTAGTAAGATTTAATGGTAACAGTTCATTATGCACAAACCCTGTAGATTGTCATTGATCAGCGAAAGGCTCGAGGATATGTTCCATTGATATGCATTAAACCAATATTTGTGTAGGGTTATATTATCCCTCCCCAATTTTCATTTCAAACATCATGTGGAGCAAACAAAAATTATTGTTAACTTATGGCAACAATTCTATCTAGATACAGTAAACACCTTCGGGCATGATGGCTAGAGGTTCCAGTATTCCAGGGCATATTCTTACTACTCATCTCCCTCCGCCCAGGAGCAAAAAAGGAGATGGTCCCTTGGTGCACCGAGAGATATATTTCAAGCCAAAGAATTCCAAGGCAACCTTTCCTGATCAGACAACCTTCCCGCCTGCATTGATGGCTGGCGTAGAGGTTGATGCAATGGATTTCGAGTTGGAAGAAGATTATCCGATGGACTATGATAGAACAATGGATGATGGAAATGGAGACATTGTTCCCACTCCTGCACCCAAATTGAAATCAACCATAATGGGCGACACTTCTTGGCTCGGCAATGGAGGTCCTAACAACACCAAAAGAAGGGGTTTCAGAAAATAAATCGACATTGAACGCAATAGCCACTTTGTAGCTCGAAATTAGAAATTCCAGAGGTCCAAATTAGTCCGTTATGGGCAGAATTATTTCAATGTAAGGAAATGATCTATTGATGTTTCAAGAGATATATTTCAAGCCAAAAAATTATTCAATTGCAGGACCACTGTCATGTTCTCTGGATATACAATTAAAATCTTAGGGAATGAGGACCAGAACTCCCACTAGTGCACGGTATATTCCTACTAGTCATCTCCTTCCACCCAGAATGGACTAATTTGGGCCTCTGGAATTACTCATGCAACCTATGTCCCTGAAGTTTTCGACTATGAGGAGGTGCTTTCTTGCTGTGTCCTAACTTTCAGTTTCAGGATATTCTATTTTCCCTACAACATTTTTTGTCTTCTTCCTCACGGGAAGCTTGTGAGAAATATCAATTTTACCGCAGGATAGTTGTTCATCTGCTTCAAGCCAAGGATTTATTCCACTTCGGAACCACATTCTTGTTTCTTTGTCACCTCGGGTCTTCCGCAAGATATTGAGATCGGGGCATCGAACATTGACCCACCAAGGAGAATACTACAAGGATTTCCTAAAAAAAGGCATGGTAATCAGTTTTGTATGCATGTTGAAGAGCATCTCGATGGCTCCTGCATGTTGTAGATCATGTGCCTGTGTTTATGGAAAATATGTTCATGTTTGACAACATAGGTATTCCAACAGAGGACGAACACCTTCAGTAACCACTCACATAACCAGATCAAAGATCAACACACCGATGTTTTCACATGGTAAAACCCCTATGGGGAAACATCCACAACCCCAGCCAACGTGACCACTTGGAGTAGTTTATTAATGAAAAGAAAAATATTACAGAGAGATTTTACAAGAGAGTTTCTCACAATCGATCATCGGCAAATGACCCTCCATGCTCTTTAAATAGATATCATGGACTGATTGGGTGTTAAGACACAGATCAAAGTTTGTTAAGATCGAGGAGAGTATGAACCATTGGATCACTCTATGTTGGGAACATATCGTGACCATCGGATTTCCTAACTACAAATGCATACTAATGCATACTAAAGAAAAACACTAGAAAACACACTTTTACCTAACGACACAATAGACCAAGTAGATCTTAACTAACTCCTAAGTGTCTAAATATCCTAACATTCCCCCTTAATAACCACTTGGGATAGGATTGAAGGATTTACAATAGTGACACAATAGGAGAAGGAAGGAGGCATTAGATCCTGTCCCCCCTTAATGATAACTTTCTGAACTCCTAACATAGATCGAAGTTTAGAAAACTTCGCTTCTGTAAGAGACTTTGTGAAAATGTCTGGAACTTGATCTTCTGTAGGGCAAAAGAGCACTTCAGTAACTTGATCATAAATGAGATTTCTGATGAAGTGCATGTGTAGCTCGATTTGTTTGCTACGTTGATTTTGAATTGGGTCTTTGGTGAGATTGATGGCACTCTGATTGTCACACCAAAGGCTGGTCGGATGTTGGTGTTGGAATCCAAACTCTGAAAGGATATGTCGAAGCCATAGAGATTCCTAACTTTCATTTACCATTGCTCAGTACTATTCTTCTACTGAAAAAAGTGAAATAGCCTATTTTTTCTTACAGGCCCAAGTGACAGGTCCTGAACCAAGGCTGAAAACATAACTTGCAATAGACTTATGATCATCAAGGTCGTCGGCCCAATCTAAATCAGTGAAACCAACCAATAAAGGAGTCCTCCCTGAACTGTAATGTATCTCGAACTGAACTGTACCACGAACATAGCGAAGTATCCTTTTAGTTGCTTTCCAATGGATTTCATGGGGCATTTGCATATATTGGGCAACAAGACCAAAAATAAAGGAAATATCAGGATGGGTATGAGTCAAGTATAAGAGGCTACCAACTAACTGACAGTACAAGGTGGAATCAACTTCAGGAGAAGTACAGGTGACAATAAGCTTGACTCCAGACTGGAAGGGAGAAGGGGTTGGTTTACAATCATCCATGTGAAAGAGATGAAGAAGGTCACAAGCATACTTAGACTGGGAAAGAAAAATTTCTTCATTGGTTTGCAAAACTTGGAGGCCAAGGAAATAGTGAAAAAATCCTAAGTCTGTCATTTCAAATTTCTTCTTAAGGCTGGTTTTCATATGGTTTAAAAGTTTTGAGTCACTACCAGTAAGGATAAGGTCTCAACATAAAGGACAAGGATTATGAGATGGCTTCCTACTTTCTTGGTATAGACATTAGGATCATAATGGCATCTAGAGAATCTAGAGGTAATAATAAAGTTGTCCATTTTGGCATACCAAGCTTGAGACCATAAAGAGATTTCTTGAGGCGAAAAAGAAGGCTAGAGTCATTATGGACATAGCGAGGAGGTTGTTCCATGTATATTTCTTCTTGCAAATCTCTGTGCAAGAAGGCGGATTTAACATCCAACTGATGGATCTCCCATTTATGTGAGGCTGCAAGGGCAAGAACAAGGCGGATGGAATTCATTTTTTCTATAGGGGAAAAGGTTTCATTATAGTCAATTCCTTCAACTTGGGAAAATCCTTTGGAAACTAACCAAGCCTTGTGTCTTTCAACACTTCCATCTTACGCATACTTAGTTTTGTAGACCCATTTGCATTTAACAAGTTTTATTCCTTTTGGAAGAGGTACAAGATCCCAAGTATCATTTTCCATTAAAGAATGATACTCTTCATTCATTGTTATATCCCAATCTAGATGACCTGAAGCTTCTACAAATGTCTCTGGATCATGAGTTTCTGAAACTCGAGCCAAAAGAGAAGAGGCTTGTTGGAACTGTGAATGTGTCCGATGTTGATCTGAAGGATCACCGACAAGATCACCAACTGCTTCTCGTGTTGAACAGACCCATCTAGGAAGCGGTGGATTTGGTGATGGTTCAGGTTCAAGGACTCAACTGGAGGAGGGTGAGCAGGAGGAGGTGGATTTTCATCCTCATTGTTATCATCTAAAGAAGAAACCATATCAGAAGAAGGCACAAATGTCGAAGATGGCTCTTAGGCCGAAGAAGGCACAACCGCCGAATTAGGCTCGTGGGCCAAAGAAGGCACAAACGCCGAATTAGGCTCATGGGCCAAAGAAGGCACAAACGCCGAATTAGGATCGCAGGCCAAGAGATTTTCATAAAATTTAACATCTCTTCTAATAATAATTTCATTACAATGTGATTGAAGAAGTCTGTAACCTTTGACATGTTTAGAATAACCAACAAATATACACTTCTCACTTTTAGGTTGCAATGCTTTCCTTTTCTCTTCAAGAATGTGAGTCCATGCTATACTTCCAAATACACGGAAGTGACTTACATATGGTTTAATTTTAGTCCAAGCTTCTTCCAGTGTTATATTTTTAAGAGACTTTGTGAGAGTGTGATTTACTATGTAATTTTCACAGTTGATGTCTTTCACCCAATACTTTAGACTTAATCCCTTAGATTGGATCATACAATTAGCCATTTCTTTTAATGTGCGGTTCTTTCTCTCAGTAACACCATTTTGTTGTGGTGTATATGGAACAGTGTGTTGCATTTGGATTCCTTGTGTAGTGCAGTAACTTGTAAAATTATTGTTCACATATTCGCCTCCATTATCTGTTCTTAAGCTTTGAATTTGATGTCCATATTGTTTTTCTACAAGGACCTTGTAGGCAAAAAACTTGTCAAAAACTTATCTCTTAAGTTTTAAGAAGTAAACCCAAGTACGTCTGGAATAGTCATCAATGAAAGCTAAGAAATACTTGCACCCAGAAAAATAAGGAGAAGAAAGTGGACCACACAAATCACTGTGAACAAGCTGCAAATGACCCGAGGCATGCCAAGAGGCATGTTTGTCAAAACTGTTTCGATGATTTTTGTCAAGAACACAACCGACACAAACACCATCTCTGCATGAAACAAGAGGAAGACTAGTCACCATCTGTTGATTACATAGTTGTTGTAATGAGCGATAGTTTATATGACCAAACCACTCATGCCAAAGTTTGCTCAAGTCATTGCTATGGGCAACAAAAACTGATGAAAAATATGATGACCCAAAGTTGTCAAATTTGTACAACCTGGTAATATCATTAGCAATTCCAGTTGCAAGAACATGCTTAGGATCTTTTAGATCCTTGATTACAACTTGGTGAGGTGAAAACTCTATGATTTTACCTTCACCTGAATGAGTGATTTGATATACTGATAGAAGGTTACAAGAAAAACTTGGAACACATAATACATCATTGAAATGGCCATTTTCTACTTGAACTGTTCTAGATCCTTCAACACTAAGAGATATATCATCACCAACAAATATTTGCTTGGTGTTACATTCATTTAGAGTACAAAATATGGCTCTATCCTTATCCATATGAAAGGATGCTCCGGAATCAATAAGCCACTCATCAGAAGTATAAGTAGAAGTAGAATTTGTATTGAAGGAGAAACCAGAAGCAGAAAGTGCATGTCCATGAGAAGAAGAAGAAGTAGAATCAATATTGATGCTGTGCTTCTTCATCATTGCTTCTAAAGCTGCCATCTTCTTGAAACACTTGGAATCATCATGACCATCTTTATCAAAAAAGTTGCAATGTCTATTAGTATTCTTACTTTTATATTTTGCTCATTTGTCTCCATTAGGAGCAAAAGTTGTTTGAGTGGGTTTGGGACCCTTATATTGCTTGTTGTTGTGGTGAGGATGTTTCTTCTTGGGATTCTTGGGTTTATCTTTCTGATGGACAACAAAGGCTTTGTTGGAGGTACCTACAGTGCTGATCATTAAAAGTTGTACTAGTTTATCTTGCTCTCTAATCAAAGCATCACAAAAGTTTTCAAGACTAGGTTTTTGATAAGCTGCCCCTAGAGCCTCTTGCATGGAATAAAAGGTAGATACAAACACATAATATGTACTACCTAGCTTAGAAAGAATAAGATATATGCAACGATCTTCATCTATATTTATCTTACATTATTCACATAAAGTTCTGAGTGTTTTAAACTTAGATAGATAGTCTTCAATGCAAGAAAAATCACTTGGACATAAAGTTAGTACTTGATTTTCTAACTGTTGTGCTCGAATAATATTGTGTTTACCAAACACAGATTCAATATTTTCCCAAGCTTCTTTGGGATTATCAATTGATTGAAGGTGGAACCTTAAATTAGGAGAGATGGACATTCTGATTAATCCACGTGCTTCGTCATTCCTATTATCCCATTTGGTTTTCTTATCAGCATCAGTGGGTGATGTTTCCTTTCCCAAGGTAATTCGGTACAAGCCTTTAATTCTTAATAAATCCTCCATATGGGATTTCCATTGGAAGTAGTTGGTGCTGGTAAGTTAGAGATTACTTGTAGAAGCCATATTAAATATTCAGATAATACAGATTTAAAAACTTAAACTGATGATCTGAATGGAAAGAGCTCGAAAAATTATGTAGTTTAAAAAAAACGGCACTGAAAACGGACTTTGGATGTGAGAGTTATGCCCTTTTTAAAAAAAGGCATAAACGGTAACCAAAGGACCATGTGGTAGTGTAAGTTACTTTATGAAGTGACCCACTTTTATAAAGAGAAGTGGGGCTCACTTTTACAAAGAAAATCTGCATGCAAAATAAATAACTCTAAAATAAAATATTAAAGCTACTTATAGTGATTCATTTTTATACTTGAAGTGAAATACATTTTACAGTTTTAGCATGAACTTTCAAAAAAAGTAACAAAAGAGAGACTTGAACTCAAGACCTCTTACTTAATAAGGCAACTTTTAACCAAATGGTCTAGAAAAACATATTGTAATGTTCAAAAGGAAGATTGGGGGTGTTGTTGTTTTTGTTGTTGTGGAAGACGGCCTTGGAGAGCGTGCTAAAAGAAAACTCTTTTCACACAAGCAAAAAAATTTGTTTCTCAATGACAATAAGGGTTAGATCTCAGTTAGCTTACCCGGAAGATGCACATTTTCCTATCTTTTTCTGATTTGGCGAGATCACATAGGGCGCAGGGAAAAGAGCATACACAGATCTAAAAGAGTAACAACACAGAAATAAAAAAATACAAAACTGAAATAAAACCAAAATACTTCTCTACAAAAAAATTTAAAAATGTGTATTCAAACTTTATACCTCCAGATCTTACTGTAATGGTCGTATCTTGGGAAAACGAAAACCTTTTCGAGTGAAACGAAAAGTGTTCCTGAATCAAATGAGTGCTTCGGACACAATGGAATAGTCCTCTCAGCCTAGAAATGTATGGAAATAACATAAAATGGAGATGAGGCAACTCGGTTTCACGATCTCGATCTACAACATGAGAGGGTCTTCAAACATGCTCTGATACCATGTTTGAAAACATAGGTATTCCAACAGATGACGAACAACTTCAGTAACCACTCACATAACCAAATCAAATATCAACACACCAATTTTTTCACGTGGTAAAACCCCTATGGGGAAACATCCACGACCCCATCCAGCATGACCACTTGGAGCAGTTTATTAATGCAAAGAAAAATATTACAGAGAGATTTTACAAGAGATTTTCTCGTAATCGATCATTGGTAAATGACCCTCCATTCTCTTTAAATAGAGATCATGAACAATCGGGTGTTAAGCCACGGATCAATGGTCGTTAAGATCGAGGAGAGTATGAACCATCGAATCACTCTATGTCGGGAACATATCGTGACTGTCGAATTTCCTAACAACAAATGCATACTAATGCATACTAAAGAAACACACTAGAAAAAACACTTTTACCTAACGACACAATAGACCAAGTAGATCTTAACTAACTCCTAAGTGTCTAAATATCCTAACAGTTCAATGTTTTGGCCCAAAGAACTCGGTCTAATTTCTATGGATAGATATACATTTCTCAGTATTCTTTTTTTTTAATGGATTTACTATTAAAAAAATTTCCTTGGAGTCTTGGTTGTTGTTAGGACTCAGAAATGTCACATTTATATCCTCTTTTCCCTTCACCATTCTTTACATTTCATGGTCCTAATAAACCTTTTATCATACCATTTCCATACATACATCTGGGTTTCACCTTATTATTTTCCATTGTATTCATTTTAGTATTATAAGTGAATTTGTGATTAAATATTATAAATTAACATATTTTCATTATATATCAAAGTTGGATGAGTTTGATGATGTGTGCAGGCATATTTGAAG
Organism: Picea mariana; assembly: GCA_032191745.1. Classification (NCBI taxonomy): domain Eukaryota; kingdom Viridiplantae; phylum Streptophyta; class Pinopsida; order Pinales; family Pinaceae; genus Picea; species Picea mariana. Next base: position 107,700 of record JASDQU010012189.1, on the reverse strand, counting down.
ATTTCAACAAAGTCAAAATACACCACCTATCCTCAAATTCGAATTACATCTTCAAACTTGAAGATTTGAAAGAGAGAAGATCATGGAAGATTTGGTTGGCATATCTTATCTAAGATATGTGAGAGATGTATGGAGGATTTGAAGGGATTATATCTTGTCATAATGGGAAAGTAGTTGAGAGTGGTTGAGAGAATAGTGGATCTGTCATTATGACACTCATGTATATAAGAGAGTGTTGTCTCTTCATGAGGGGAGATGTAATTCATAATTTAGTCTTGTAATTAGGAGAAGGGGATTCTTAGCTTTGATTATTTCATTGTTATTCTTTCATGCTTTGTCATTTGATTCTTCTAATATAATTTGAGATTGATATATTGTGTGAGCTCACATATGTCTTTTGTCATTCAACTCTTCACATGTTGTATTGCTTTCCTAGATTAATTTCCTTCTTTCCTAGTTAGTCTTTCAATGCTTTCCTAGTTAGTCTTGCAATGTTTTCCTATATTAATTTCCTACTTTCTCAGTTAGTCTTTCAATGCTTTCCCAGATTAATTTCATTTCATCAATTTAGATTAGATTACTTCTACTTCAGTCCTTCATATATAGTGTGTGTGTTTCGTAAGCCTACGAACCTCAGATTGGCAAATTAAATAGTTGGGAAAGTACTACAACGGAATTAAACGATAATATTTCCTCCTAACAGTTGTTGTTTCTTTTCTGAATTTAACACCTCTTCCCATTGGCTTGGTCTGATAGTCTCGTAGTTCTTCAATATTGTATTTGCTTAAGTAATTTGTTCTAAAATGGAGCATTTAACAATTATATGACAATGCATTGTGTCGATCCATCATGATTTTATGGAAACAAAAATGAATTTCAGACAGTTTCAAACCAATGTTCAATTCCATTTGTAATGCAAATAGAACATAGAAAGACCAAATCACAATGTTGCAGCAAGGTCGTCATTCTTGTTTCTAGACGTGCAATTATTAAGCTTTAATGCTAACAACCCATCATGCAAGAAGTTTAATACTTAATTTAATATGTTAAATTCATGGAAGAATGTATCAAGAACACAGTTACTCCCACAAGTTGCAATAAAATCTAATCTTCAACAAAGCATTTGCTAACAATTACTAGAAAATGATGGTTTTGCAACAATGGGGCTTTTTTGAAACCAATTCCCGCTTATGAAAATTGTCCTCTGCCTTTCTATTTTCCCACTCTTTTATCCCCTGTATTTTCTCTTTTTGGTTACTTAGTTGTTTTTTCTGAAAATGTCTTGTTGTGCGGGTTGGCGGATTCACGCATTCACATTTTCATCCATGTTTTTATATGGCAATTCCGACTGAGTGCTTCCCCTTGGTCTAAATTTCACTTTCTATTGTTATGTGACCTGCAAACAACACTCTGGCTTCTGCGATATGCAGATTTATTTCTGGACTCCCACATCCCTCTTTCGTGCTACACATTTTGCACTGAAATGTTCTGATATATACAATTTGATAATCAGGGACTTACATCTCCTCAGGAACCCTTGTCACCCTATTTTGAAGCTCGTTTAAACGCTTTCCACACTTGACCATTTCTTGACATCTCTTTCTCGGATTGTCGAGTTCGCGGGCTCAGAAAATTTCCAATTTCTAGTTGTTATTTCATGTGCCTGCTACCTTCAGATTTATTTCCAAGTATATGCAATATGTATACAACTTCTTCAGAAACATACAAAAAATATCTTTCCAGGAAATGGAATATCTATTGCATATTTGAATATACTGGACCTTCTTTTCCTTCTTCTATACTTAACCAAATTCATGTTTCTTTTTCCCCTCTATTCTCTTTCTCATTACTTAGTCGTTTTTCCGAAAACTTCTCAATGTGCGCATTGGCCGACTCACGGGTTCACATTTGCGCTCGTGATTTTATATCGCGACTCTGACTGACCACCATCCATTCGATGCCTAGACACTTTTCAGATCAAGGATTCCTAGGCAGGTGGGCTCTATATTGCACTTCCATTGTTCTGTGACCTGCAAACAACACCCAGACCTCCGCGATATACAAATTTATTGTCGCACTCCCACATCATACCCTCTTCTGTGATACACAGTTTGCACACGAAATTTCTGAGACCTGTAAGTTGACCTTCAGTTCCTCGCGTCTCCTGGGGAACTATTGTACCCCATTTTGAAGCCCCTGCGTCCGCTTTCCATATTTCACCATTTCTTGGAATCTCTTTCGCGCCTCCAATTCCATACTTACCCAAATTTTTCACTTCTGGATTCTTGGATAGACAGAGTGCACTTCCAGTGTTCCTTGACCTGTAAACAGCCCCCCAACTTCCGCGATATACACATTGACTTCCGGACTCCTACATCAACCCCTCTTCTGTGTTACACAGTATGCACTCAAAAGTTTCAATCAATACAATTTGACCATCGGGGCCTCACATCTCCTCGGGAACCCTTGTCAGCCTATTTTGAAGCATGTCTGGCTGCTTTCCACGTCCATTTCTTGCAATCTCTTTCACAGATCGTCGGGTTGGCGGGTTTAAACAATTTCTAATTCCTAGTCGTTGTTTTCTCTGCCCTCGACCTTTGCACTTCTTTCTAAGTATATGCAATAAGTATATAACTTCTCCAGAAACATGCAGAAAATATCTTTCCAGGAAATGGGATATCTATTACAGATGTGAATATATTAACCCTTCTTTTTTGTCTTCTATACTTAACCAAATTCTCGTTTCTCTTTTCCCTGTACTTTATCTTTCTCGTTACTTAGTCGTTTTTTCCGAAAATGTCTAGTTATGCGGGTTGGCGGACTTGCGGGTTCACATTTTCACTCGTGATTTTATATCACGACTCCGACCAACTACATCCCCATTCCATACCCAGCCACTTCTCCGACCGCGGATTCTCAGGTAGGCGGGCTCTAGATTTCACTTCTATTGTTCTGTGACATGCAAACAACACCTCGAATTTGAAGATACAAATTTACAACCAGACTCTCACATCATACTGTCTTCCGTATTACAGTCTACCTATCATTCCCTCTTCCGTGGTACACATTTTTCACTAAAAACTTATGAGACATACAATTTGACAGTCGGGTCCTCACGTCTCTTGTGGAACTATTTTCACCCCATTTTGAAGCTCGTCCATCCGCTTTCCATACTTCGCCATTTTTTCAAATTTATTTCGCAGATCGTCGGGTTGGCGGGTTCAAGAAATATCCAATTTCAAATCATTGTTTTTTGTGCTCACACCCTTTGCACTTCTTTCCAAGTATGCAACAACTGAGGTTTAATGCTAACATCTCACCATGCCTTGAGGAGACCGTCATAATAATTGTTCCTACACAACTTGTACAGAAACATGCAGAAAATATCCTGCCAGGTAATGGGATATCTATTACAAATACTTACCGACTTTTTCGTTTGCAGCCTACCAGGCAGGCGGGTTCAAGATTTCCCTTGCATTGTTCTGCGGCCTGCAAACAGCAATTAGAATTCCATGATATAGATGCAGAAAAGATCTTGCCAACTAATGGGATGTCTACTACAAATTTCAATACATTAACAAAAACGAGTCCGGCCGACCATTTTCCTATTCCATACTTACCGACTTTTTCGATTGCGGGTTCTCGGATAGGCTAGCTCAAAATTTCCCTTCTATTGTTCCACAACCTGCAAACAACACCTGGAATTCCGCAAATATACAAAC
>JASDQU010012189.1:60045-103205 GCA_032191745.1 Picea mariana | reverse complement strand
TATATATATATATATCTTGTTTCTAAATATGCAATTAGTGAGATTTAATTTTAACAACTCATCATGCATGAACCGTATAGATTTTCATTGATGAGCGAAAGGCTCAAAGAGATCTCCTATTAATACGCATTAAACCAAGATTTGTGGAGGGTTATATTATCTCTTCTGAGTGTTGATTTCAAAATCATGGAATGTTGTTCGCACATTATCGAGTTGGCACGTTCACGAAACCTCCAATCCTTAATTGATCTTCATCGTACTTGCCACATTCGCACTTCTAAATATGCAATAAGTAAGATTTACTGCTAACATCTCATCATGCATCACCCATAGAGATTTTCATTAATGAGTGAAAGGCTCGAGGAGCTTTCCCAATCATAAGCATTGAACCAACATTTGCGAAGGGTTATATTATCACCTCCAACTATTCATTTCAACCATCATCTAGAGAAAACGAACATTCTCATAAACCTATGGCATCATCTTGACAGTAGTTCTATGGAGATACAGTGAACATCTTCAGGCGCGAGGACCAGAACTTCCAGTGGTCCAGGGCATATTCTTATTACTCATCCCCTATCACCCAAAACGAAGTAATTTGGACCTCTAGGATTACTCATGTAGGTTGTGTCCCTAAAGTTTTTTACTGTAAGGAGTTGTTCTCTTGGTGCGCTGATAAATATATTTCAAACCAAATAATTATTCCACTGCGGGACCACTCTTTTGTTTCCTTGTCACCTTAGGTTTTCCACCAAATGATAATATTGACGGAGCCAACATTGATGTTCAAAGGAGAATATTCCAAGCAGTTCCTAAGAAAGCATAATAACGGGTTGGACCTCTTGCTCAAGTTTCTGGAAGACCCAATGGCAGTGCTTGAAGATATCGCAAGCTTGTAGGTTAGTTCATTTAGAAATCCATTCCAGGAAATTGCCTGGATGTTTACAAGAATAACGGGACAAGAGTCCACAGCAACTATTTCCCGCATGGCTCTTTATATTTTGTATTTCACATTCAAGGAACAAGCCATTTTTTATTGGGGCAAGCTAATTTCCCACGAAATATGTTCCCAATTGTCAAGCTTAAAAAATGAGAAGAAATTTTATATGTCATCCTACTTGGTTTTTGTGATAACACATTGTTGCCAGTTTCCAAAATTGTCTCTGTCCAAGAAGGTAAACTGGGAATTTGACCCAGTAACGTTCTGGTACCAGGCCTTGTGGAAGCACAAGGCCTCCCACTATTTTTATGAGGGTTTTAATGGCTTTGTGTCTATTTCAAAGTTTTGTTGTTAGGAGAACATCCTCCCCGCATATCTGACCAGGCAACTGGGTTTTTGGACAGGAAGGGGGCACTTGAACATATGGATAATTACACTGTGATAAGGATTTTTGGCTCCAGGTAAAAACCTTCTCTCCTTCCATGTCACATTATGGAAAAATGTTTGTTACATAAATAGCAAGGCAATACAAATAGTGGTTTCATCTATTCCAAGAGAAGAGAAAAATATAGTTCATTCATCTGCCTTGGAAAGTCGAGGACTTCGTGTTGAGGAACGTCAACAAAATTGACAAATTTGCAACCCATTTCAGCAACTTGAACCTAAGATATGTTGAAAGCCTAAGAGGGTTCGACCCTAATAAAAAAAAAATTAGAACATTTACAAACACTTGGCTTCGGCAATTATGTTTTCAAAAAACACCTGACCGAAAATAGAGACACTGACGACAACACTCCTGCTTCTAATGTCGACGAACTAGACACACTGCAAAGCACCACTGAATTGTACAAGCAACAGGGAAAAGGCCTCGTGAGAAGAGTGTTCAATCGGAAGATAACACTCCCAAAAGTACGACATCCCGGAGCATCGCTCCAACGGCCCACCATAGCAACAAAGCAACTCATAATTCTTCAAACAAGGAGGAGATAACGAACTTTCTCACCCTAAAATTGATAGTTCTCACAAGCTTCCAGTGGACAAGAAGAGAAAAAAAAATTGTGGGACAGACGGAAGAGCCCGAAATTGAAAGTGAGAACACGGAACTTGAGCCTGGTCTGGATAGTGTATTTCACTACCTTGATAAGCCCGGAGACGTGATCCAGCATAGTCATCCAATGGACATAGTTGATACCAAAAATTTTGACGAAGATGAATCCTTCGTGCCCCAGAGCATTGTTTTTGATAGCCAGTCCAAAAAATTAATTATTGAAAAAAAAGATGTAAAAAATAAGAAAGGAAAATCTCGTTCAGAGGTTAACCTTGCGAAAATGCGGCCATCCCAAATCTGTCGACTTCACATAGAGACCGCAGATGCTCTTGATGATTCCATTGGAGGTATTGAGGCCGAGAATGCCAGACTGAAGGATCGGGTCAAGGAATTGGAGAAAGCTTTGATTCCTATTCCATTGCTTGCCAATCCTTTAGCATAGCCATGCCTTCCACCCCTGCAGCCAAGTTAAAAGGATCCTCCAACCTCCTCACATCGTGTAGAGGATATGTGGAGAATAATATCAAGAAAAGAATGGACCTGATTGTTGAGTCGTGGGAAACATCACAAACCATGGCTTCCCTTGGAACAAGGGAAGATAATTTGCTCGAACGTTTGCAGGTGGAATTAAAAAATGAAGAACGTTTCTATTTAGACATGGTCCTTCCTTTTAGCACCTTTGTCAACAACATGACAGAAACGAGAAGAAGACAACAAGATATCCCATCCAAAAACCGGATCACTCAATTAAATGCATGCTGGAAAGAAAAAGTGAAGAACCTGAATCTCATTGTCCAATCATGTGAATAAGCCATATCAAAGAAAGAAAAGAATTTCACAAAGTTGACCAAAATAGACTTAGCCAGAAGGACCAACGACTTCCAAGACGCTAACTTAATCGTCAACTCCTTGCCCTTAACTAAGCAAGCCTTTGATAAATCGGTTGATATTTTTAAGGTATTGTCTTTGGAAAAGTTTTACAACATCCTTGAATATGGTGAAGATGACATCAACAACTGGCTAGTCAACTATTTGGTACAAAATGAACAAATTGATCAGGCTCTGCATAATCTTTCTATCGATCTAAGGGAATTATAAAATGAACTTTTCAACATAAAAATTTGGAATGAGATCAACGTCCCCCCCTTGAGAAGTTACATTGAAGAATGGCTCAAGAGGGAATTGAAGCAGGTCATCGACGAAAGGCAATAGGCAGTTGTCATGATTCCAGTAGTCGTCGATGACAACAATCAAAAGGCATCAGCAAGCAAATAGCAAAAGGGGTGATATGTACCATCATTGTAAGTCTATAATGGTCACATCCTACTTTCTTTATCAATCCAGTTATTCCACTTTTTAAAATAGAAATGTCTATCCAAAGACTGATACCTTTCAATTTATTTTTTTTAGGTATTACACTCTACCGTCGCCCACTTCTTCTTTTCACAGTCCTATTTCTTGTACATATTTCTCGTATGTTCTGCGGGAGCCCCAATGACAAACACATTTAAATTTCCAAGAATATGTAACAGACAATATTATTTTTTGATATATTTCAAATAAAACTATTTTTTATCTCCTTTTATATATATGTCCTCATAAATTTGTATCTTCCACTATGTTGAATGTCAAGAAATTGTGTTTATTTAATTTCAAAACTATTTTTTATCTCATTTTATATATATGTCCTCATAGATTTTTATCTTCCACTATGTTGAATGTCAAGAAATTGTGTTTATTTAATTTTAGACAAAATAGACAGAAATTTTGAACATAGCAAAATAGATTATATAGTTTCAAAAAATAAATGGGACTCTAGGGGCCACGTGTCATTTATTGCATGGATACCACATGTGCTTCATGTTTCTTGTCACATCTTCATTGCAGTTTCCATTTGTCTCCACTACTTTTTCCTCATCCTTGTACATTTATTCCCGATTCAACTTGGCAGGGACTACACTGCCATGCAACACTTGTTTATTAATCTATATTAATACTCTTTGGGGTCCTCATGACACCAATTACTATCAATCTTGAAAATTTTCTTTTAGATGCATGTGTTTTATTTTCACCTCTTACCTTTTAAAACCATTTTTATACATTTTCCATATGGCTTAGAGCTGGAATCTATTTCAAAATTTTGAAATAAAGCTTGCTCATATCATTATCTAAACATAGTGCATACCTAGCCCCATATCATTAGGTAAAATGAAAATGAAAATGGTCGTTAATTATTCATATCCATTAGGTAAAAGATTATGTACGGTCCGAAAGTGAAAATGATCCTTAATGTATTTTTTAGTTTTTAATTACATAAATATTATCATTTAATAAAAAAACATATCATCATCATACATAATGGAATCCCTTAGGGTAACTAATTTGCTACTACTTTTAAAAACAAATGTTTAAATTTCCATTTTTTTCATAAATTCTTAAATAAAAATAAAATTTTGTGATGTTTAAAAAATAATATATTAAAAAATATTTATTAATAAATTAATTAATTCATATATATAATTTATTTTTATTTTATGATATATTAAATGATGTTAGGAAGAAGCGTAAAGTTACAAATGTTTAAATATTGATTTTAATTGTCATTTAAACTATAATTATGATGTTGAAAAGGAAATTATTAATAAATGAAAAATTTAATGTAGAAATGTAATTATGATGTTGAAAAGAAAATTATTAATGAATGAAAAGCTTATTATAAATGTAGAAATGTAATTATGTTGTTGAAAAGAGAATTATTAATTAATGAAAAGCTTACTATAAATGTAGAAATGTAATTATGATTTTGAAAAGGGAATTATTAATGAATGAAAAGCTTACTATATATGTCCAAATGTTGCACTTTGAAACTAGACTAAGAAAATTCATTATTCTAAATAGTTGTGAAATGTAAGTTGGTATGTAATGTCTTTAATAAAACTTAAAATAAAATTAAATAAATTTAAAAATATTTTATTATTAGTCTCTGTCGTAGATATAGAGGGATTATAGCGATCGATAAAGCGTTGATTACATATTAGTTTGTCTTTTGACCGAAAATATTTGCACAATACTTATTGTTGGAGATATGGAATTAAAAGCATATATTTTTATATATTAAAAAGTAACATATATGTATTGATCTGATTGGCTAAGAGATTAGAGGTCTTATTGTCGGTTTCTCTATTCCCAATGTAGTATATGGCAACATATCCAAACTTTTTCTCATAGACAGTATGTTTTAATCATATATTTTTCCTGTATATTGCTTGAAGGTCGATTAATGCTACCATTAGTTTGAATGTTTGTATTAGCATTTTTTGCTACTCGAATATATCCGTCAGCTTTGATATGTACTAAGCATATTGAAATGTTTTCATATCTAAGCTTTGTATATTTCTTGAAATTTATTGACACTTATTCCGAGATGCCTCAATAGGCCTGACAGCGTAAATGTTTACATGACGCGACGTCCTCCAACACCCCTGACAACTTAAATGTTTGCATACCGAGAGGTCCTTAGACAGCCTAAGAGTCTTAAATGTTTATGTAAATACGGTTATCGGAGTACATGCCAGTTCAATAGCCATTGTATGTTTCATAGTTGTTCTGCGATTGAAGCTACATACATTGTTTACTGGTTCGGTGACTGCTTCTTCATTGTTGGTTTGTCGGATGCTGCCATTGTATGTTTCATCCTCGTAATCGTTGAAGCTAGATACATTGTTTACTAGTTCGGTGAGTAGTTCTTCTTTGTTGGTTTCTCGGTTGTTGTTTTTTGTTGTTTCGTTCGCGATTCGACTTGCGCTTCTGCATTTCATCGTTTCGGAGTAAGTTTCGATGCCATAGTTTCATTTTGTATTCCTTGTTTGTTGTTCAGTGTTTGTTGTTTGCAAGTAAGAATGTTTGCGTATTTTTAGTTGGATGTTCCTTGTATGTTTCTGGTTCATTTTCTGCTTTGGCTGCAGTTTCGTAATCGTTGGAGATACATATGTTGTTCATTGGATCGGTGGCTTTTGTTGGTTCATTGGTTCCTGGGTTGTTGGTTCTATTTGTTTTCCTAGGGTTTGTGCTTTGGGGCCCTGGGGGTGTAGTTCGACCTCTTCGTGCTTTCTCGCTGGTTTGGTCCTTGCTGGTTTATTTTCTTTGATTCGGCCTTGCAGGGTTGAGGTGCAGCGATGGTGGTTGGAGCTTTTCTTTTTTCTTTTTTTTTGGATTGCTATTTTTTTGGGGGGCGCTTTACGGTGTTCAGCCCCTGCAACAACCAGTCAATCTACAGCTGTGTTATTTGTCATTTTGCAGAGGCCATTATATGTAATTCTGTGAGATTTTCCTGGTGCTCGAGTCTTGCCATGAAAGAAAATAGTTGCATACAAAATTGTTGGAGGATTACATGTGAAGTTACAATATCCGTTATTTTTTTGTTGGAATAAAGCATATGTATGTAGCCTACATTCATAGACCATGTATGGTCAGATGTGTGGATATGACATGACATGTTATTTCTCCTCTACATAGACTAGTGTGCGCATGATACAATTTGTGTTGTGCTTGAGATATGATATGTGCGACAAAGATTCTTCAAGATTATATTTTCATGTCTAGAAGCATGTCTGGTTAGTTTTCCACGGAAAACTGAGAACTTGTATCGTGGGCACAACAGTCTGTGTAGAGGATAAAGAACATGGTTAAAGGGCATATCTGGATGAATTTCCAGGGAAAACCGGAAATCGTTTAGCTATGGCCATGCAATTGTGTGATACTTTCTGCCTTGTAATATATTTTGGCCAGGGAAAAAAAAACTAGGTGTTTACAACCATGCATAGAGAAGCGCAAAGGTTTATGTTTCTACCTTTGTAAACTGTTCATTGAGTCAATTTTGTTGTATCTACATAGTGCTTGTTCTCCAATGAATACTAGCTTCCATTGATGTTCATTGAATTTTGTGGGTTCCCACATTGAAACAAACAGAGTAGCTGGAGAAAAGGAGGGAGTCTTGACTACATCGGCTGAAGAGGATATAGAAAGGTGCATGCTTGTATTGTTGTTTCATATTGCGTTGTTTTGTATTTCATTTATGGTCTGTATATGTGTTAAACTAGTTGCCTGCCTTCCTACATGGTACGTTATCTTGGTTACATACGTTCCTTCCTGCATACTAAGCTAGTTTATGTCCGTTGTGTTTGTGTTGCATTGTTGCATTTAAAGAAATAGAATCGTTGGATAGGACGAAGGACTCTTTGGCGGGTAAATAGACCTTTTTCTTTTTCTTTTAGATGTTTGTTTTCATACTAACTTTCCTTCGTCTCGATTGCATCTTCAGCATTGTTGCCTTGGAAAAAACAAGTTTCTTGGACAGGGAGATGAATTCTTCTGTGCAGCAGTAGAGGGTTCTGTGGTACAATCTTCTAAAAGGTATACCAAAGTGTGTCGGTAAATTAAATATACAAACCAGGTGGGATCATATAATATTAGACTTGAAAATGATGAATTCACAGTAATGGGCCTTTCTGCGCTCTTTGTTTCTACTTTTTCAATTTTCTATTATCCCTTTTGTTTTCTAATTCATCTGCTTAGTGTGGTTTCTGAAAATTCCCTCATGCGTCGGTTGGCGGACTAACGAACTAACATATGTGGTCCTGCTTCTACCTTATTCCATAGTTACCCACTTTGTCGATTGTGGTTGGCAGGTTGGCAGGTTGAATATTGCTCTCTTGGAGTCCAGGGGTCCGTGATATACAGATTGGCCATAGTGACCTGCGGTCATGCCCTGTTTACTGTTAAACATTTCTCCAGTTAAAAAATTAATATGTATATAGTTTTACAGTTATTTGGTCCTTCCGATGGACAATATACAATGCATATATTTGTTTAGTCCTGATGTTCATTTGCACATGCTTGCATCAGAAAAAGTTGGCCTAGTGAGACGGCCATGAGCAGTCAGTCATCCCAAACATCGGTAGACCGACAAGGCCAAAGGTAAAGATGCATACGTTGTGCTCTTACTATGTTTACTAAACAAATTTCTTCGGCTATATATTCATCTATGGCATGGTGTATATGTTGATGCCATTTGCAATAAATGGTTTCCAGCTCACAAGAAGTATCAACAAGTACAAGAGAAACGTCGAACGTGCTACATGTTCCGCAAACCAAGAGGTGTGGTTGTGAAACTGTGGCTCCATAGTTCATCAATACTATTCGTGTACTTGTAGCACACTACCATTCACTTTAGCTTTCCTGTTAAAAAAATGTCATCAGGTCTAGAGTTGTGACATCCAAAGTACTGTTAATGGAGGGCTTGAACAGCCTCTAAACTGGACAATTGTTCGTCGGGGACATAATGGTTGTCTATAGCACCTACTTGGACAAGGAAAACAAAAGTAGATCCATTATGTGTGCTGATATGACAGACAAGGACGCCATGATGACAGTCACACTAACTGTTCCTCCACAACTTGTCCAGAAACATGCAAAAAAGATATTTCCGCATAATGGGATATCCATTACAAATTTTAATGTATTGCCCAAAATATTATATGACCATGGTGATTGCGATCGAATTATTTTGCTCAACGAAACAAGCATTGTGGAAAAAAATTCTGCTATTTGTTCAGAATATCGCTTCCTCCCAGACTCGACTATCAGGCAGCTTGCACAGAGCACTAATATTTACCCAATTGAAACGATTGGGGCTGCTGTGACACTGGCGAGAAAATTTGGGTCACAACACATTCTCCATATAAAGGATGGAGAGTTGGACAGCGACAAGGCAATGGTACCGCTTTTCATATTCAATTTTGTTCTTAACTTTCGCGTCTGCATATATGTTGAATAAGTTACACAAATATTGCATTGTTCCATGTTGCAATTACAATTGTTCGATACTTATTCATATTTGTTTTCATCAATGGAACAACAATTGCATAGAGGGAAGATTCCACTTATGGTGTTCAAAAACATAACAAAGAAGAAGGATGCTATAGAAAGGATCTTTCGGACAACCCAGGCAACATTTGTAACAGAGTTGCGAGCAGATATAGTAGAGGATCTGGAGAAACTAGCTAGCTCTACAGTTGTTGTGCGCATACATCCACAAAATCATCCTCACTTTGCTTATAAAAATAGCCTTCAACAAATTTTTGCACCTGTTTACTTTTTCTTCTTTTTTTTTAAAGGGGAGGGGGGGATGCAGTTGTGTATTATATTGTTCAATGTATTAATCCCTTTGCTCGCGTTTCCAGGTTGAAGGTCTTTTAGTTGCAACCAATGTGTACTCGACCCCCTTTGAGCCTGTATGTGCAAAATGTCATTCTGCTGCCTCTACCTCCACTTTTGATAAGTGATGATACGATTGATTGTTTGCGATGCGGTGAAAAATGTCCATATATTTATGGACATTGTGTCAATGGTGTCATCCGAACCGTGGGCAACACAACTATGCAGTGTTCAGTTAGGCAGCCTCTATTACAAAATGTGCTTCCTGAATTGGCAGAGTTGTCATATTAAACATATCTATAGAAAAAGGCAAGCAGTGTCTATATGCTACGGTAGCTTCAGATACAGAGAAAATTCACCTTAAATGAGGACAATGCAATTTTGCATATCGGCTGAAGAGGGGCAAAAAAAAAAATTAAATCAAACTTTGGGAGGAAATGAAAATACCTCATGTCTCTCTGTAATATTTGTTCAACATCCAGATGAATGTTCGTTTCAAGAGAAAAGGAATGCACTGACGTCTTTTCTTTGTATATCAAATTGTTTGGTGCAAAGGTCGATGGGTTCTGCTCAATGGAACCTTATGGGAACTTTCTTCTAGGTTGTTTAAAGTATGGTTGGTTCTTGGTTATCTGTTTTGTCTGTCAATTTGTATACCGTGAAACTCCATATATTCTTTGGAGGACACGGAACAATATAATTGAATTTTTTTGGCCAGCTAGCACGCAGATCCACCTGATAATTTCTATGGCGCTATGATGCAAATGTACTATGTGACTTGTTTTGAAAATTTTTCTTGATCGATGAAATTGGTCAAATTATTGTTGTGAAATAATTTGAAATCAATGAATATATAGTGTGCGAAGTGAAATTGTCCTATCATACCAACAAGAGAGTCTTAAAATTCAAATTGATCATTGTTTTCGCAATTTTTTCTTATTCGATGAACTTGGTAAAATTAATATCCTGGAATAATTTGAAATCAACGAATATATATTGTGCGGAGTGCAATTTTGTTGTCATATGAACAAGAGGGCCTTAAACTTCAAATTGGTCCTTGTTATGCTTGCGGTGATAGAATTTTACAAAAAAAATCTTTTGTTTCCTTCATTTTTTTAAAAATAAGCTATTTAACATCATTTAATAATTTAATGTAATTCACTTGTACAATAACAATAGTTAATATTAATATTTTAGTATCTGAAAATAATGTTTTTAGCTGAAGTTAGATAGGATGAGAATTGCTAAACAATTGCAATCTTGAACTCGCCAAATGTGGAATCCGCAAGTCCACTTGTCAATTTGTATATCGCGGAAGTCTGGGTGATATTTGTAGGACACCGAACAAAAGAGGTTCAAATTTCAGCCCGCCAGGCCGAGAACCCGCGATCCAAAAAGTGCCCAAGTATGGAACGAGGGATCCGCATATGCTCTATAAAATCTCTTGTCCATACTTTCTAAAAGTACATGTTTACTATGTATTTCTCGTTTGTCAGAAAAATTTTATATCAGTCGCTCGACCAGATTGTACAAACTTTCTCATTTAATTAAATCCTGCAATAGCAAAAATTGTTATTAATAATTTAGTATTGAAAATCATGGTTTTAGATATGTTAGATAGTTGATAGGGATTAGTATCTATAAACAATGGCAAACTTGAACCCACCAGCCCTCAAGTCCATCTGTCAGTCTGTATATCGCAGAACTCTGAGGGCTATTCAGAGGACAAGGAACAATGAAAACTGCCATGTTGAGCCACGCAGCCCACAGGTCCATTTGTCAATTTGTAAATCGTGGAGAAGTGCCTAGTGTTTGTACAGTGCGGAACAATAGAGGCCAATTTTTAGCCCGCGAGCCCCACAGACCCAATCAAAAAAAATCGCTAGATATGAAATTCATACGGGATCGCTACGAGACACTAAAACTGCAATGTTCAGCCAACCAGCCCAAGTCCACCTGTCCACTTGTATATCACGGAAGTCTGGGTGCTATTTGTAGGAGACGGAACAATAGAGACTCTATTTTCGGCCCGCCAGGCCGTGAACCAAAAACTGCCTAGGTATGGAATGAGGGATCTGCATATGCTATATAAAATCTCATTCCATAGTTTATATAGAGACAATGTCCATAAGTCCGCGTGTCAACTTGTATATTACAGAAGTCTAGGTGTTATTTGTAGGACACAGAACAATAGATACTTAATTTTCAGCCTGCCAAGTCGCGAACCAGCGATCCAAAAAGTGCCCAAGTATGGAATGAGGGATCCGCATATGTTCTAGAACAATGTTTTTGTCAGCGCGAAACAATAGAGGCCCAATTTTCAACCCGCCAGCCCCAGAGCTCCTGATCAAAAAAAATCGCTAAATATGAAATTCATACGGGATCTCTGCATTTGCTGTATAAAATCTCATTCCATACTTTATTTAGAGACTATTTCCACAAGTCCACGTGTCAATTTGTATATCGCGAAAGTCTAGGTGCTATTTGTGGGACACAGAATAGTAGATACTTAATTTTCAGCCTACCAGGTCGCAAACCTGTGATCCAAAAAGTGTCGAAGTATGGAATGAGGGATCTGCATATGTTCTAGAAAAATGTGTTTGTAAAGCGCAGAATAATAGACGCCCAATTTCCATCTCGCCAGCTACAGAGCCCCTAATAAAAAAAAAATGCTAAATTTGAAATTCATACGGGATCGCTACAGGACAATAAAAGTGCAATGTTCAGCCAACCAACCTGAGTCCACCTATCAATTTGTATATCGCAGAAGTTTGGGTGCTATTTGTAGGACACGGAACAATAGAGACTCTATTTTCGGCGCGCCAACCCACGAACCCGCGATCCAAAAACTGCCTAAGTATGGAATGAGGGATCCACATATGGTTTATAAAATCTCATTCCATACTTTATATAAAGACTATGTCCAAAAGTCCGCCTGTCAATTTGTATATCTCGGAAGTCTAGGTGTTATTTGTAGGACACGGAACAATAGATACTAAATTTTCATCCCACCAGGTCATGAACCCGTGATCCAAAAAGTGCTCAAGTATGGAATGAGGGATCCGCATATGTTCTAAAACACTATCAATTTGTATATCGCGGAAGTCTGGGTGCTATTTGTAGGAGACTGAACAATAAAGACTCTATTTTCGGCCTGCCAGGCTGCGAGCCCGTGAAAAAATGCCTAAGTATGGAATGAAGGATCCACATATGTTGTATAAAATCTCATTCCATACTTTATATAGACTATGTCCACAAGCCTGCATGTGAATTTGTATATCACGGAATTCTAAGTGCTATTTGTAGGACACGGAAGTCTAGGTGGTATTTGTAGGACACGGAACAATAGATACTTAATTTTCAGCCCGCTAGGTCGCAAACCCACGATCCAAAAAGTGCCCAAGTATGTAATGAGGGATCTGCATATGTTCTATAACACTATCAATTTGTATATCGCGAAAGTATGGGTGCTATTTGTAGGAGACGGAACAATAGAGACTCTCTTTTCGGCCCGCTAGACCGCGAGCCCGCAATCTAAAAACTACCTAAGTATGGAATGAGGGATCTGCATATGTTGTATAAAATCTCATTCCATACTTTATATAGAAACTGTCCACAAGTCCACGTGTGAATTTGTATATCACGGAACTGTAGGTGCTATTTGTAGGACACGGAACAATAGATACTTAATTTTCAACCCGCCAGGCCGCGAACCCGCGATCAAATGCAATGTTCAGCCAAGCAGCCCGTAGGTCCTCCTGTCAATTTGTATACCGCAGAAATCTGGGTGTTATTTGTAGGACACATAACAATAGAGACTCTTTTTTCAGCCTGCGAGGCTGCCAACCCGCAATCAAAAAAGTGCCTAAGTATGGAATGACTCTTTTCTATATTGCTCGTTTGTGGAAATACTTTTATATCACTCAGACAACCAGATTGTGAAAACTTTCTCGTATAATTAAATTCTGCAATATAAATATTTAACAGTAATAATTTAGCGTAGGTCAGGTTTTGAATTTGTATATCGCGGAATTGTCAATGTTATTTGTAGAGCGTGAAATAATAGATGCCCAATTTTTTGCCCACCAGCCCGAGAACCCCTAATCCAAAAAAGTGGCTAATTATGGAATTAATACGGAATCGCTAAGGACAAAAAAAATGCAATGTTGAACCAGCCAACCCGCAAGTCTTCCTATCAATTTGTATATCGCAGAAGTGTAGGTGCTATTTGTAGGACACGAAACAATAGAGGCTCAATTTTCAGCCCGCCAGGCCGATAACCATCAGTCCTTCACGTGCCCTGGGTATATCTTCATCCGACCTCTTTTCATACTTTGGTATTTCTTGGAATCGATTTCGCCATTGTTGTTGCCTTCGTACTTGTTTCCAGATATGAAATAATTAATCTTTAATGCTAGTAGCCATCCTGTAGCAACCGTTAAAACTTTCATTAATGTCTGGAAGTCTGAAGAAGATTTGTCATTAGTACGAATTAAACTAAGATTTTCCCACAAGCATGTTATCCTTTCCAAGTATTCATTTCAAAGGCCACGCAATCTTTTTTTTTTGTGCGTCGACGGCTTTGGTGCTTTTAAGAAATTTCTTATTCTTAATCCTTTTTTGTCGTCACCGCCACGTTTGTACTTTTTTCTAATTATGCAATTAGTGAGTTGTGATGGTCACAGCTCATTCCGCACGAACCCTGGAAATTTTCATTGATCAGCGAAAGGCTCGAGGAGATATTCCATTGATACACATTAAACCATAATTTGCGGAGGCTTATATTATCCCTCCCCGATTTTCATTTCAAACATCGTCTCGACCAAACGAAAATTCTAAATAACTTCTGGCAGCAATTCTCTCCACACACAAGAAACACATTGGGGCATAATGGCCAGAGGTTCCACTATTCCAAGGAATATTCTTACTATTCATCTCTCTCCTCCCAAGAGAAAAAAAGGAGATGGTCCCTTGGTACACCGAGAGATTTATTTCAAGCCAAAAAATTCCATCGCAACCCTGGTTGGTCAGAGAACCTACCCAGTTGCAGTCATTGCTATCGCAGAAGTTGATGCCATGAATTCTGAGCCAGAAGAAGATGATTTGATGGACGATGATACGGCAATGGATGATGGCAATGCAGAGAATCTTCCCACTCCTGTGCCCAAATTGAAATCAGCCATAACGAACGGACCTTCCCAGCTTAGTGATCACAGTCATGACAACACCAAAAGGATTTTCAGAAAAGAAACTGACGGTGAACGCAACAGCCACTTTGCACCGCAAAAGTAGGAATTCTAGAGTTCCAAATTAGTCTGTTCTAGGCAGAAGAGTTTCAGTGTAAAGCAATGATATGTTGATGCTCCCAAAGATATATTTCAAGCCAAAAAAATATTGTTTAACATTTTTGGGCATCAGGTCCAAAACTCTCGCTCCTACCACGCATTTTCCTACTAGTCATCTCCTTCTGCCCAGAATGGACTAATTTGGGCCTCTTTAATTGCATGTGCAAGCTATGCTACTAATTTTTTTTGGACTATGCAGAGGCAGTTTCATCTAAGGGCTATTCCACTTGCCCTGCAACCATTTTTGTCTTCTTTCTAAGGAAAAGCTTCTAAAAAATATCAATTTCAGCAGAGGATGATTCATCGATGAGAAAACTCCAAGGATCTTGCATACTGCAAAACCCGTGCATGTGTTTGTCGCGGATACCTTCAATGTTTTGGCCCGAAGAACTGGGTCCAATTTCTAAGCATAGATGTATAGTACTCGGTGTTTTTCTTATTTTTTTATTTTAAATGGATTTGCTATTAAAAAAAATTGCCTTGCACTCTTTGTTGTTGCCTCTTTTATGGGTTTAATGCATTTTCTAATTGGCATGGTCCGGTGCTCTCGTACTTCTTCGATCTTGTGTTTACTAATACCAATGTACAATGTTGCAGCAAAATCGTTATTCTTGTTTCTAGACATATACCCCATGTTCACAAATGCATTTAAATTTTTATATTACTTATCTCCTATTAATTTTATGTCATCATATATTTTTATCTTTCACTAGTCCATATGGAAAATGCATTTAAATTTCCAAATTCAATCTTGCACTGTCAACAAATTGTTTACTTTGTTATATACTTTCAAAAAAATTAGGTTTGCTATATACTTTCAAAAATTAGATGTTGTTGTGCCTGTCGACCGTCATTTACTTTTGCCCTATCTTTCATGACATACATTTTGCACAACATATCCTTGATATACATTTTGCACCAAACACTTTGTTTCATTTACAATTCAACCACATTTTCCACAATTTGCTTTCTAACCTCCTTAGCAGGAACTGCGCTGCCACACAGCCTTGTTTTATACTTCAAAACCAAATTAATAATATAAATAATACCAAATTTAATTCTCTATGAAAATTAAAGCTAAAACCTAGAATGAATTTAAAAACAAAATAAATATTAATAGCTAAAAGCTAGAATGAATTTAAAAACAAAATAAATATTAATAAGATTAAAACAAATATCCATAACCTCTGTAATAAAATTGGTCATTGAACTAACCAAGAAAACATATTAAATAATTTAATAAATCAACTTTATTTAGTTCGATGCATTTTATTTGTCTAATAAACCCTCTTTTTAAGGTATATTGAATATTATCCTCATCAGTATTAAGAGAATGTCAATATCTAAGTTTTTACAATTATCTCTAGTTTTTTCTATGTAAATATTATATTTAATCTTTCATTCTTAATGTATCTGAGAATTTTTTTAACATTATTTGTGTTTTGTAGTTATTATCTTTTTCAAGGACAATCATGTAGGATTGCAATCATTATCTCAAAGTGAAGGAAATGTTATAACTTTTTCATAGGTTAAGTACATTTTGAGGGAAAAAAGTTATATATATATATATATAAAGGGATGTTTGTCAATTTCTAGAAGTGTTTTTAGACACATAATTTTATTGATCAGAGAAAAATTATTAAATAAGAGTAAGAGACATAGCATATATATAAGTTTATTTAGTCTTATCTCAACATGGCATGTGTCCTTAACCAATAATTCGAGGATGATCACTATTACAAGGATGTGGCAAGGTCAATCTACTAACTAGGAAATACACAACTTATCGAATAACTTTATTATTCTAGGAGAAATATATATCTAAATAAACTTTGGGATTATCATGATAGAATTCCCCCCTTTAATCCTAAAGTTTACTTTTACAAATGTCAAGTTCATCTCTAAACTTGGTGAATTTTATTTTTCCTAATGGCTTGGTGAAAATATCTGAAGTTCGATCTTTAGATGGACAATATTCTGGCCTGATAATGTCATTATTGATGAGTGTTCTGATGAAGTCATACTTGGTGTTGACATGCTTGGTATTGTTATGAAATATTGGATTCTTATCCATTTTTATTGTTGGTTGACTGTCAATCAATAAAGTATTTGGTGTTTTTTGAATAACACCAAGATCCTGCAAAAT
Organism: Picea mariana; assembly: GCA_032191745.1. NCBI lineage: Eukaryota > Viridiplantae > Streptophyta > Pinopsida > Pinales > Pinaceae > Picea > Picea mariana. Next base: position 86,511 of record JASDQU010012189.1, on the reverse strand, counting down.
TCTATGTAGCAAGACAATTTCCAATCAATTGTCCCTTGCTGAGCAAAGCCCTAGTTACGGAGATCCTTGAACAAAGCATTTTCAGGAAATAGAATCATAGGGGAGGGGTTCCCCTAGTTGTAATATTTTGAACAAATCATTTTCAGGCAATGGAATCGTAGGGGAGGGGTTCCCCTAGTTGCAATATAGTGTTAGAAGTCCAATATAACCAATGGTTCATCCATCCAAGGCTCCTCAATTAGAGTGTTATGGCGAGTTGCAACTCACCTCCTAAGTCCATTCAAGAACATATTGACAATTTTGGTTCGGGGGAATAAAATCTAAACTGAGTATCATAATTGAGTTCCATAATCTCCCGCAAGTGTATTTGGCCAATGCCCATGTGACCACACTACCCACAATAGCCTAAGATTGTGTTTTTCAAAATCAACCCCTAGTTCAAAAATTGCATTGTCCCTTATTGAACAAAACCCTAGTTCGAAAGGTCCTCAAACAAAGTATTTTCCATCCAATAGAATCATAGAGGAGGAGTGCCCCTAGCTATAATTTGGTGTAAGGATTCCAACACAACCAACAATTCATCCATCCAAACCCTAGTTAGAGTTTTATGGTGAATTGCAATTTTCCTCTAAAGTCATTCAGGGACATATTGACAATTTTGTCTAGGGGCATAAAAGACAAATTGAGTAACATAATTGACTATCGTAAGCTCCCAAAAGTGTTTTCAATGAAGGCTCGCATGACCATACTACCCACAATCACTTGAGATGGTGTTTTTCAAAATCAACCCCTAGTTCAAAAATTGCATTATCCCTTACTGAGCAAAACCTTAGTTTTGAATATCCTCAAACAAATCATTTACCAAGTAGTGGGATCATAGGGGAGGGGTTCCCCTAGTTGTAATCCAATATCAAGAGTCCAACACAATTGATGTTTCGTCCATTCAAGCCCTAGTTAGATTTTTATGGTGAGTTGCAACTTGCCTCCTAAAACTATTTAGGGACATAATTAACAATTTGGTATGAGGTATAAAATCCAATCCAAGTAGCATAATTGAATTTTGTAAGCTCCCATAAGTGTTTTTGGCTAAGGCCCAAGTGACCACGCTACCCACAATTTCCTGAGATAGTGTTATTGAAAATCGACCTCTAGTTCAAAAATTGCATTGTCCCTTATTGAGCAAAACCCTAGTTCCAGAGATCCTCGAAAAAAGAATTTTCTAAGCAATGAAATCACAAGGGAGGGTTTCCCCTAGCTGTAATATGGTATCAAGAGTCCAGCACAACTGACAACTCATCCATCCAAGCCCCGATTAGAGTTTTATGGTGAGTTGCAACTCACCTCCTAAAGTCATTCAAGGACACATTAACAATTTGGTTTGGGGTCATTAAATTCAAACTGAGTAGCATGATTTAGGTCTGTAAGATCCCAAAAGTGTGTTTGGATAAGATCAATGTGAGCACACTATTCATAATTTCTCGAGACGGTTTTTTTCAAAATTGACCCCTAGTGCAAAAATTCCATTGTCCCTTACTGAGCAAAGTCCTAGTTCTGGAGATCCTCGAACAAAGCATTTTCTAGGAAATGGAATCATAGGGGAGGGGTTCCATTAGCTATAATTCAGTGTCAAGAGTCCAACACAATCGACGGTTCGTCCATCCGAGTCTCAGTTAGAGTTTTATGGTGAGTTGCAACTCGAATCCTAAAGTCATTTAGGGACATATTAACAATTTGGTTTGAGGCATAAAATTCAAATCGAGCAACATAATTGAGTTATGTAAGCTCTTGCAAGTGTTTTGGGCCAAGGCCTACATGAACACACTACCCACAATTGTTTGTGCCAACATTTTTCAAAATCGACCCCTATTGCAAAAATTACATTGTTCATTATTGAGCAAAACCTTATCTCCAAAGATTGTCCAAGAAATAATTTTTCAGTTAACAAAATCATAGGGGAGGGGTGCCCCTAGCTGTAATCCAATTTCTGTATTCCAACACAACTGACAGTTCATCCATCCGAGGCTTGGTTGAATTTTTATGGCGAGTTGCAACACGCCTCCTAAAGTCATTCAACGACACATTAAGAATTTGGTCCAGGGGCATAAAATCAAAAACGATCAGAATAATTAAGTTTTGTAAGATCTCGAAAGTGTGTTAAGGAAAGATCCATGTGACCATGCTATCCAAAATCACTCGAGACATTTTTTTTCAAAATCAACCCCTAGTTCAAAAATTGCATTGTCCCTTACTGAGAAAAACCCTAGTTCCTGATATCCTCAAACAAAGCATTTTTTTGGGAAATGGAATCATATGGGAGGGGTGCCCCTAGATGTCATCCAGTGTCAGGAGTCCAACATAACCAACGGTTTTTCCATCCAAGCCCCAATTAGATTTTTATGGTGAGTTGCAACTCACATCCTAAAGCCATTAAAGGACATATTGACAATTTGGTCCAAGGCCATAAAATCCAAACTGAGCAGCATAATTATGTTCTATAAGCTCCTGCAAGTGTGTTTTTCCAAGGCCTACGTGACCATGCTACCGACAATCACTCGAGCCAGTGTTTTTCAAAATAGACCCTAGTGCAAAAATTGCATTGTCCCCTACTCAACAAAATCCTAGCTCCATAGATCGTCCAAGAAAGTGTTTTCCGAGCAACATAATCATAGGTAGGGGTGCCCCTAGTTTTAATCTAGTGTACGAAGTCCAACGCAACTTATGGTTCATCCATTCAAGGCTTGATTAGATTTTTATGAAAAGTTGCAACTCGCTTCCTGAAGTCATTTAGAGACACATTAGGAATTTGCTTTGGGGGCATAAAATGTAAATCAAGTAGTATAATTGAGTTCTGTAAGCTCACTCATGTTGGGAACATTATATTATTTGCAATGGAAACTCAGTCAACTGACTAGCTAGTCTAGGATGATTGACTAAGTGACTAATCGACTGAATGATTAAGTCTAGTCGATGTTTTTCACGTCGAGAAGATTGACTAAATGGTTGATTGGTAGCCAACTGGAAGTCGCCTAGAAGTTTGACTAATGGCCGACTAGTTGGTCGACAGGGTAACCAACTAGAGATTGACTGGATGGTCGATTGGTATCCAACTAATAGTCAATTGGTTTGTATCCAACTAGTGGTTGAAACCTATAACAGAATCCCGAGATTCATGGGATCAGAACCAATCATATTCATGGATCTGTAATCATTTTGTGTGCCACAAATTAGGGTTTTACATGTTGTAGATGCCTATAAATATGGCATCATGTAATACTATCAAGGTTGGCTTCAAGTTTTGGCTTGTTACTTCTTGAGAATTTGAGTGACTTGGTAGAGATAATCGTGAGTCTGTAATGGTCATGAAGATGTAAACCAAATGGTTGTAGAATTGTTCTTGTGTTAAAGAAAGGGAGTAGGATGATGAATTGTGTCTTAGGTGTGAACCAAGGTTAATCATGAAATTCTTTATTCGGTGAATGAATAAGACAATGAAGGAGCAGGTCTCGCTCAATAATGTTAGGGTCCTAACCTCCCAAACCCCTCAAGTAGATAGAATAATATGTTTTCTATATAATAAAGGTCAACATTAGTAAATAAATCCTATGTAATAATGTGAACATGTCTAATGTAAAAAGACTTAATAGAAGGTTTTGCTTCTAGAAATATTTTCCTCTAGAATATTCTCTAGAAGATTGAAATAGTATAAATAGGAGTAGAAGACATGGAAGAGTTTTGTCTTGAGAAACATTTTGTATTTGAGCTATACTCTACTAGAGGTTGCCCCCTCGAAGAGACAAGTGAACTTGGCTATCATTATTATAAAAGTATCATTTCAAGTATCAATTATGTCATTGTGTTCTATATTGTGTTCTTTCTACTAGAAATTTTTATAAAAATTATGTTTATTCTTTGCATAATACATTTGGTACCTTACAAGTGGTATTAGAGTACTTTCCTCTACAAAATTTTAGACAAATTCTTTTTCAGGGTAACACTTTTGTTATCGATATCTTTAAAGCACAATGATCTGAGGTTCGATATGTAAAACTATGGTTGGGGAAAACTACATGCAAGAAATACATATATAAACATATACATGTATAATTATATAAGCATATAATTATATTTATAATAGTTTTATAATTAAATATATAAGTATATACATTATGTTTATATTAAAAAAAAAAAAAATTAATGGGGAATTCAAAAATAAATAATTTTTCCATAATTATGAATTATAATTCAACATTTATATGGATTTGAACTTGTAATTTCTCAGAAGATAACATATGTTTGTAACCATATAATATATACATTTGTCCATATGTACATACATTTATGACTATGTATTGAAATACTTTTATGGCTATGTATTGAAACTACTAACTCTATAAACTTTAATCTGTAGTTATAATTTTTATAAACATATTTATAATAATATTTTTAAGAAAATATCACTGATCATCCTAATTTATACATCTCATAACAAAACCAACTTTTCTAGAGAGAGACTAACCACAAGCTATCTATAACCGATGCTATAATGTGGATAAAGAGCTTAAAAGTCAATTTCATGCTTCTCTATCTCTAACCATATACATCTCATAACAAAACCAACTTTTCTAGAGAGAGACTAACCACAAGCTATCTATAACCGATGCTATAATGTGGATAAAGAGCTTAAAAGTCAATTTCATGCTTCTCTATCTCTAACCAGAAGATTTTCTATAAGGGAAAGAGTTAAATGTTAAAGATATTAAAAGTCAATTTCATGCTTCTCTATCTCTAACCAGAAGATTCTCTATAAGGGAAAGAGTTAAAAGAACATTTAACATAGATTATTTTCATTTAAAAAAATGTTATTTTAATTTAATATGATTTTTTTAAATTTTTTATTTTTAAATTTGAAATTTTTTCTTCTCTTATTTATTTTTATTTTTAAATTCGCATTTAGTGATATTTTTTAAGTTTATGTTTAATACTACATTTGAATTTCCTAATAATAATATATAAATTAAATTTAAAAAACATTTAATTATAATTAAATTATTAACAATAATATTTAATATTATAAAATAAATTTATATATATATTTTTGTAATAATAATATATAAATTTAAATTTAAAAAACATTTAATTATAATTAAAGTATTGACAACAATATTATNATATATATATATATATATATATATATATTTCTGTGAGTTTTATAGAATTTCACCACAGAATGGAGTCATCTCCTAACTCGATCGGAGTAGTCAACCTTACCTCTTCAACCGATGGCAGTACTACCGATAGGGAGTTTTACCCAATTTTTCATTGTGAACCATCGATGTACACCTTCATAAACTTAACTAGTAGAATCATTGCATGGAGGGGGTTCTCATATAAGAGACGGAATACTGAACAACAATCATATTCACACAATAATCAATTAACCATTGTATTATGTTAGTAGAAAGCACAACTCCCCTATAACAACCACCATTATAAACCAATAACATAATTACATTTATCAAGAATATACTTTGTCGTTTAATCATATGAAGCATTTGTATTTTAAGTGCTCATCATAAACAAACATATAATTATCAATATATATATATATATATATATATATATATATATATATATATTATTTATACATTAATTAATTTACTCATAGTTGTACTTAATCTATTAAACACTACTTCATCCATATTTCTACTTAATAAAATAAAAAATGGGTTTGTACCCTCCCAATATAAAAAATTAAAGCATTATCAATTCATGTACTCATTTATTTAATAATGACATTTATATTAATGAGAAATCGTGACTCGCCACACCAACCCTTAACATGGTTGAATTTTTTATCCCCACAGGTTTCGAACCAGTAACTTTAACATCATGGAGTGCCTTAACAGCACACTTCATCACCAACTGTCATACACCTCGAAGACATCAAAAATTATAATATTATTATTTAAAAAAATAATAATTAAATTTTTGTTTTACAATTTATTTATTAGTTTTATCATAATTAAAATTGATATAGTTATCACTAAGATTTATACAATTATAACATCATTTCTTAAACATTAATGTGGTTATGATTTTCCTGTGCTCAAGGTTTGTTGGATATAGACATTGATTATAGGGAATATTGTGGATGTAACATTGAAATAAATTATTCTATGGCGTCCAACAAACCTTATTATCACTTGAATAAACCTTATTATCACTTGAATGTGTGAAGATAGGTAAAACTTATTTATAACCTGTAAATTACAAATTCTTGTTTTTTAAAATGTATTGAAAAACTAACCATTTTTCTAAATGAAATCATCATTTAATACCCATGTATTTTAAATTAATAATTATTGTCAAAAACATTTAAAAAAAAAACATCTACATTTTTAATAAAAAAAATAAACTATACCAACACTACACATGTTTACAATCTACTTCTCTCTAATAACAAGTAAGATAGAAACAAAGTTGCATATGTCTTGTCATGATTCTAAAATGCCCGAATGAAACATCATAGTTGAAAGGAATTATAGTGCATTCCCTCGTGTGAAATGGTTTTGTTCAACTTTGCAATTATCTCAAAATCAATTAATCACCAATGTACTAGACAAATTAAAAAACAAATTGGGTGCATTGCTCTATAGTATCATTTGAATAAATATAATTACAACATTGACTATCCACTTTTATTTTTTGTGTGAATAACATATTTCTACTTTTGTTGAGCATACTTTTACAACCTTCTTAATGTATAAATAACTTAGTCAAAGAAATTGACCATCGCAGCAATTAAACACAACTTTTTCACTTATCTCCTATTTATGGAACATAGATCCTTCATGAAACTTGAGCGGCATTTCATGCTTTGCTATAGTTGCAATGATATTGAACACTAAATCGTAGATCCTTAAAAAAACAAAATGTAAAAGCACAAGTTAATGAACATATATATGCCAAGTGGTAAAGTTGGACATGTGGTTACTTCCCTAGTCTCACTACAAGGAAAATACCTTGTAGCGGAGGTTTTTAGTATTACAAAATTGTCAAAAAAGTTTCTGCTAAAACATTTGTTTTCGGTAGCAGATGTTTTTGCGGAGATTATAACTGAACTCATTATAACTAAAAAAATCTATGCAATCGGAGGTTTTGGTTGATGTTTTTCTAGGTGGTACGCTTCATGGTGTATACGCACCGGTACGTTCTCAAACTTAAAGCATCGATGCTTACATTTCATCAAAAGCACTAGGGAAATCAAAAAAATATTGAGGCACCAGTGCTCTTCTAAATAATAATGCAATGGTGCTTTAATAGTAACAGTGCACCGGTCGAATCTATGATATCATGCACTAGTGCGTTACAAGATAAACCTGACTGGTGCATAAAATTTAGAATGTACCGATGTGGAAGTCTGATACAGAAGCACTGGTGCATCGTTTTAATTAAACGCACCGAAAGACTGATTTTTATTATTATAATTGTTGTTGTTAAAATAGTATTACTATCAATGCTAGTTCATTGTATTACAACACTGGTGTGCATTTTATTATCGCACCAGTGCTTTTTGGCATTAAACGCACCAGTGTTCATTTTCTCTTTTTAGAAACATCGACATGTGACAGTGCAATTATTGTTATTTTTTAATTCCATTGTTCATCAAAAAATTGACATATATCTTATAATAGTATGCATATAAATTAAATTTTGAGTAGTGCATTTGGATTAATTTGTTATATCATCATATTTTGCATCTCTTCATTATAATATTTAATCATCCATATATTTAATCAACGATGTAACATTTCATAGTGACATTGGACAACTTAATAGAATAAAATAAAACGTATTTTATTATATATGAATAAGAGACTCTTTGTCATAGAAAATGGGACACTTATTGGTAAGCCCTTGTCTTTCAATTGGGACACTATGTCTCCATTACATTAAACAAAATGTCTGATTTTCACAGACAATTATTTCAAAAAATACAACAACTTGCATTGATATCCAAATATATTGATCATCATTCTTCACTGGAACTTTTGTCAGTTCTCGAGCTACTTCCATGACTTCGGTTATTTGGTCGAATGTTTTGTTGATTGGCTCGATTGTTTTCCTTAGATTCTTCAAGTTTCATCTACAAAAATAAAAATAAAATGTAATGAGCATATCTACATTGTTGAGAATAATGAAAATTGAAATACATAATATACATGAATGTAAATTGAAAAGCGACGTACTATACAAAGAATTGACTCATGAATGATACACATTCTTTCAAAACCAAGTTTTATACCCCATAATAAATCATAGATTTAATATAAAAGATTTTTGTGTTCCATTAATTATAAAATGGGAGAAGTAAAACAACATAGATACTTACAAATTCCATAATTAATTTTTGATATGCCAACATATACTTACAACCCATACTTAACTCAATGTCAATCAATTCTTTCGATGGCTCTTCTTTTTATGTTAGCACCTATTTGAAGACATTCAAGGATGACTATTGTAAAACAACTTAAAATATACAAAAATGAAATCTTAATTTGTTAAGGAAATAACGATTACTCACAAACTTCACTATCAACCCTTTTCTTCCTTGTCGTCATGTTTTATGTATTGAATGGGTTCCATTTTGTTTTCTTTTCTGCAAGAAAATACTTGAAAATTAATATTTATTGTTAAATTATTTATTTATATGTATCTAATAGAAAAATTCAATGATTTCATATATTTGAAGCATGTTGTTGTTGAGATGGCTCTTCCTATGATACAATTATGTACATTTCTTTGACCATCTCCTTGTACATTTTTTTGGACATTCCATATTTCAGACATTAGCTTGTTGATCCTTTGGTATTTTCATAATCTTCCTGAAAAAAAGTAACATGACAATAAATTATTTTTATATTGATATATGAAAACTAAATATAACAAAATTCATATTAATAAAGGAATGTTATGTAGTAATATATACATATTCTCGAAAAGCATTTTTAGGAATATTACTTTTTGAATTATTTATTTTGTTGTTGTCTGTTTTTGGTATTGCAAGTCTGACAGGTCTCATTGACCATTGCTCTGAAAATGCTTCTTGTAGTTTAGATATAACATAATTCTTGGAATCATTGGATTGATCTCTGTATTGTAAGTGAAAAGTGTGTCTATACGTCCGTTCCACTATATCCCTCATAGTTTTGTAAAAAAAAATCCCCTTTTCATTAACCTCGAGCACCACTCCAGATGAGCTAAGGACCAATTCATCATAATTTACATCTTCTATAATTTTTATTTTCTTAGGACGACATTTCATTCCTTCGTTATTGGTCCATATAGAACATTAAACATATGTGAATTAATAGATTGTTTGAAAGATGTTATCTAATATTCTTAAGTATATTATTAATGAAAATTCAAAACATAACTCATATGGAATAGTATTTTTTCATTCACCTGATTCATCCTTTTGCAATTTTTTCATCAAGATTTTACGCTCTACTGCACTTAGATCACAAATAATCTTATCGAGCTTCCTCATTTTGTGGCTCTACATGACACACACTAACCAATACATATTAGTTAAACTTACATATAGTTCAAACATATTAATTTTGTATAGATTTTACAAAAAAATTGTTTTTTTTTGTTTTTTTGGATGTGTTATCATTGTGTCAATCATAATTTTGGTTACTTGAACTATTATCACACATTTGTTTTTATCAATATACAACTTGTACCATTCAATACATAAGAAATTAAATATATTTTATAAATAAATCACATAATTTTCAGCTTTAAAAAAAACTAGCTTCTGGTGCGCTTTAATAATATGAAAGCATCGGTGTGTTCGATATAGGAAACACACCAATAGAAAAAAAAAAATTAAAAAATACTTTAAATTACAATGGTGCAATATGTATAGATAATAACACCACAACTAGAGTAAAAAATGAAAACAAAAAATACCATGAACGAAAAAAATAACTGAAAAAAAATTACACACCGATGAATGGTTTTTTTTTTTAAATTATGTTACAGCATTTCCGGTGTGCTTTATCAGTGGGTGCGCTAGTGCGTTATAGTCCAATCGACACATCGATAACCAAAAACCGTTATTAAAAAAAAACTTGATAAGGTCGAGAGGGTTTGGATCCGATGGAATAAGTGGTTCCCTTGCATCACATGTCAAATGCCTTATGTATAAAAACACAAACCCATTAAATATAAAATGCCTAAAATGAAAAGCCCTAATTGTGAAGTGATAGAAGGAGTTAAACCCTAAGGTGAAATTTTGTAGTCACATAAGCAAGAAGAAGCAAGGGATTAAGGTAAGTATGATTTTTTTTTTTTTTTTGTGAATTTTAATTAAATCTAAATAGGGATAGAAATTGTAAAAAAAATTATTATTAAAATCAACAATAAACTTTAAAAATTTTACTATGCAGGGTTTTGAGTGAATCAAAAAACCCTTCAAATTCTGATCTTTTGAATATTTTTTTTTCTCCAAAATGGTTTTGAGTGAATCGTCATACCCTTCAAATTGTGAACTTCTAAATAATTTTGTTGTTTCAAAGTATGTTGTTGCTCCACAGTGCTCCTCGATATGTCTCTCTTGAAAATATCTCCCCTATAAATTTTGGAAAAATAATGAAATAGTGAATAGCTTCTTACTATTTAAAGGACTTTATGAAATTAGCTTTTCGAAAAATAAATTCATGCTCATTATTCAATTGTAAAAAACAAAGTGACGCTTTTTTTTTCGAAACACTAGTGTGTTTTGTTAGATAAAGCACCAGCGCGCTAAATTTTTTTGGAACATATATATATATATATATATATAATCTTGAGAACCGGTGCGATTAGTAATTAAATTCCCTGGTGCTTTATGTTGTTATAGACGCACTGATGTGTTTTGTTTAAAGAAGCACATCGTTATGCTTTAAAAGTTATATGAATTTTTATTTGCGCATAAAACAATATATTCATCTTCAATTATCTTTTAGGATGCATCTACATGACTTGTAGTACTCCATAGTATACATTTTCAGCTTAAAGTCGCCTTATTCTTAAAAATTCATTGTTGATTTTGCTCAAATGCAAGGAGAAAATCTTATGATATCAAATGGTCAATTATTCAAATTCCAGCTCATTCCATATATGAGAAATCATGGGTATAGAAAGATAACTAAACTAACCTCCTATATATGAATCCAACAACATATCAAACATAATAAGAATAGAAAAATAAAAGGAAAAATAATACACCAGATATGCGTGGTTCACCCAATTGGACTACGTCCATAGGAAGGTTGTCTTATATTATCTCCAAAAAACTCCTACAATCTTACAAGAGACCAACTCCACAATTACCCCATACAAATATAGAAGAATGCTTGAGAGCACAAGATGATGATCACATGTTATACCTTAAGAGGCACTCTTGGCATTATTATATACCAAGAGATATGGAGGAATTTCTCTCACATATTGCATGTGGAATAATATAATTCTTCTTTTTATTATCTCTTTATATAATATTCCTACCAAGAGTAGACTATTCCATAATAAATATGGGATATTGGTTTTATGATCTTTTACATAAGATTTTGGACAACTTATGACATAATACAAAGACATTGTTACCTTCCAAGGAATATAATATATTCCAACACCATATTTCTCAAAGTCCATCGTGGAGTTCTCCCTTTCCATATCCACTAAGTTCAGATTTTATTTATATTTCGATTATCTAATTGAATTAATTTTTTATCCATGTCAATTTGAATAAAAATGTATCCAAATTTGTAGGATCTTGATTTAGAATCGAGTTCATATGCAGAAAATATTCCAACGGTTCAAAAACGTCAGAAGCTCTTATCAGGAGCAACATATCGCAAGTTGTTGGTTGATGAAAATGGACAATTGTTTTACCATGCCAATTGTAACATGCCATCTTCCAGCAACAATCTTGGGCCATCGATGGTAATAATTGTTTGGAATAATGTAATTTGAACAAACCAATTGCATTGTGCTTACTAATATCATTGATGAACTAATGTTCAATATTTTTGAAATTAGGATTATGATGATGAGTGACCTACCTATCATCTTCTGTTGCACCTCACTACAATGTCAAATCGAGATAAGGTTGCAATAAGAGCACAACTCAGAGAGGAATCATACCAAGAATGGTTTAATCAACCACCTATTCAATTCCCACTACTTCCAGATTCACCAATTAGGAATGACTACAACAATAGTAGTTCTTCACAAGTTGGAAACAGAGTAAATCAAATAGTGGTTGGTATGGATGATTATTTATAGGATACGACTTCCATGGAGACAATGTTGTTAGATGCATTTCATAAAGATGATCTAGGGGATGATGCTCATATCAATGATACATTTTTCAAAAGCCTTGAATATGATTCCACTACCCCTCTCTTTGGAACTAGCCGGTCAAAGTCTACCCAGTTGGGGACAAAAATGTTACTATACAACTTGAAAGAAAATTGTGGCATGTCAAACGCATGTTTCTTGACAATATTGAGGTAACTGACCATCAAGTCCCTTATATTTTGAGAAATTGTGTCACACAATCAACATTAAAAACGATCAATTTTATGAACGTTAAATGACATTGTACATTTATATTGCCCACTAACTACAGTTTATTCAAAGATAAGGTTCTTTCTAGTGATAATGTCTTTCTCAATAGCTACGAAGAGACAAAGAAGATGTTGAAAATGTTGGGTGTTGAATACATATCATATCATGCATGTTCAAATGATTGTATTATATATAGAGGATAATATGTAGACAAAGAGATATGTCTGAAATGTCAGCATGACATGTACCATAAATAAAATAAAAAGGGTAAATCACATGGTCCTCCTCATAAGATATTGAGGCACATGCCTATAATCCCAAGGATTCAAAGGCTTTTTTGTTGCAAAGAATTAGCTATGTTGGAGGGATGGAATGCCTCACACAGAAGTGAGTCGGGATTTATATGAATCCCAACAGATTAAATATCCATGAAGCATATAGATGATACATGGCTTGAAAAATTCAAGGATGAAGTACAAATTCTATGACTCAGCATAGCCATGGATGGCGGCAACCCATATTCCCTCCAAAACACCAATTGTTATGTTTGGCATGTAGTAGTGATCAATAAAAATATCCCCCCATGGTTGTCTATGAAGAATGAATATCTTATGTTGGCTCTTATAGTCCCTGGTAGAAGACAAGTCAATAATACGGATGTCTACCTACAACCATTGGTAGATGAATTAAAGGAATTATGGGAAGGGATACATGTATACGATGTATCAAGACCCATCACAACAGAGAGGAGTTTTACATTGTATGGAATATGTTCTTACACAACAAATGATTATCTAGGCTTAGGAGTTTTCTCTGGTAAATTACATGTTTATTGATTTGTTTATATATGCAACAATATTTTTTGGCATATTTAATTCACTGCTATTGTTCTGATATTCAATGCTAATGTGCTCTATATACATTAATAATTTTGCAGGTCTTGTAACAAAAGGGTATCATAGATGTAAATGTCGTGGACCTTCTCTGAAGGATGGGTGGGCCAACAACCTACAAGTTCCAGTGTACGATTGCTCCAGAGTATTCCTCCCAGAACAACACCCTTACAGAAGAGAAACATCCACTTTCAATGGTAAACCAGAGAGAACCCAAAGGCCTGCAATAATGACACTAGAAAAATGGCTTAGAACATATGAGATAGAGAAGGAGAAGGAGATTACAGAAATGTTCGATTCAAATGTGGAGCCTACATTCGATGATATAGAATTCTTTGAAACCTATGTTTAGAAATTTCCCATTGGGATGAAAAGGAAATTTGTCTTTTATGATCTCCCATATTAGGAGCATCTTAATATTTCCCACTTACTAGATCTCATGTATATATTTAAAAATGTCTCATATTCTTTATGGAGGCACATATCATCAAAAGAAAGTGACCCATTGGATGTTAGGAGAGATACTATTTCTTCAAAAACTAAAAAGAAACATTGTCCAAGACAAGAAAGTAGAGGATAGGTTGGTCCCTCTTGGTCTTTCAAAGAAGGTGATGTCCCATGGATTTTCAAGAAAGATGATCTTTCTTTAGCAAAGGAAGTTATATTGGGTGTTAAGGTGCCTTCTTTATATGGGTATTCACTATGGCACATCTTCACTATGGAAGACCATTTGTCGAGGTTGAAATCACATGACCATTTGAACCTTCTAAGAGTATGTATGTAAAAAACATGATTTTATTATTTGTTTAATTTGTATGCCATGGGATAAAACATAATTAATTTTGTATGTTTGTAGTGTCATTATCCGCTACTCATGCATGGGTGTGCGAACCATGACTTCCCCAAGGACCGACAACGTTCCATATCTAAATTATCTGTATTTGTACATTGGATCACATCAAAGGATATTCATATGGATATCATTCCATGGTGGTGTCAACAGATAGTTGAGATTTTTTGTATGTTTGAGAAGGAACTGCCGACAAGTTTCATGGACTTCCAGGTTCATCTTCTAGGTCACCTAGTATATCAGGTTGAATTATTCGAAGTGGTCTCCTATCATTGGATGTTCTTCTTAAAGAGGTACATTAATAAATTGAAAGGATTTGTTCGACAAAGGGAAAAACCCGAGGGGTCTATGGCAGAGTGGTACATATCATATGATTCTTTCTATTATGCCAGTGAGTGCATCAAGCAGATTGACAACACACCAAGTGTGGTGATTTGGGATGATGAAAGGGATGAAGACAAAAGAGAAGGGGATCTTCTCCAAACAAATGTAAAAGGGCGCTTGATAAAGAGTAAGTGACTTATCGTTTGTCAAATTTATACACAGTAACTATTCACACTGAAATTCATAATGTATATTTTGATCTCATAAGCACTATATGTCGATTTGATTTCATGGATATATACATCAAAGAATTCATAAATTGATGCCATCAATAAATTCATTATTTACAATATGGAGGCAACACAACCATGGGTTGCATTGTACGAACATAAGAGGAGGCAATGGAACAGTGGCAGGGAAGAGTTCAAAAGGTTAAATGGTAGAAGCATGCCTTATCATGATCATTTAAAGAAAATATGCCAATGATATACCCCAACAGTTGGGTTGTTGACCAAGTCAGAGAAAAATATGGTGTATCTCGTCATTACCCTCATGTTGAAGACGATGCACTAAACATAGGGATTGGGTGCAGCAACTCGGTAATAATATCTTTGTGTACATTTTTAACTTCATAATGCACCGTTGAATTGTAACATCTATATTTTATATTTTATTGGTCGAGTTATTATACACATGCCACTGTGATTTTTTCACTTTTTTATAAGTGCATTTGTTCCCATCTATGTGGGCATATGGACATCATTTTCACACAAAGGATGTCAATGATGGACACATGACACAAGATTGTGGAGTGGAATTTGTGTTTGATCAATCTATTCATGCTAGCCACTACGATCAAACCTAATACGAAGGAAGTTAGGTTGTGTTGGAAAGATACAAAAGATCATTTGAGTGGACTTCTCTTCTTTTCAATGTGTTATTTTTAGGTGCAAGTGGTGGGACACCTTTGATCGGAATAATGTAAAGGAAG
Source organism: Picea mariana (assembly GCA_032191745.1). Classification (NCBI taxonomy): domain Eukaryota; kingdom Viridiplantae; phylum Streptophyta; class Pinopsida; order Pinales; family Pinaceae; genus Picea; species Picea mariana. Next base: position 70,829 of record JASDQU010012189.1, on the reverse strand, counting down.
ATCATGATAGTGGGATGATATGTATCAACTCTAGAAAGATGTGCGATGAAGCTAAGGAGCCTTATGTTTTCCCAAAACACTGCAACCAAGTGTTTTTTTACTTAGATGTGTTCGATAGGGATTGGTGGTTCGCATTAAGACATGAACCTAGATCAAAAAAAAAACTGAGAACAACAGTTTTATTGTGCCAAGCAAGGAAGATAATCAGGGTGATAACAACGGAGAGTCATATGTACATGTTTTATTTCATCATTTATACTGTTGTTGTATCTTTTTGTTATCTTTATTCCGCGTAATCTTTGAACAATTTTAGTTGTTTAACAATCAGTTTGATGCGTAATGTGTTTGACATTCAAATTATTTGGGATTGCACGGAACGATTGATTGAAATAGAATTTTATATTGTTATTTGAAGATATTTATATGTCGTTGCATGTTTAATATAAAATTTTAAGAATTATTTTCATGATAAAGTCGTAACAACATGTTTTTAGAAAACATTTCGCCAAACATTTTATAGTTGGCATTTTATATAATTGGTAAGATTCACAAAGGTTTTTATACTTAAAACTAAGTATTTCCGATTGTGAAATTCTGAAAAATGTCAAACCAGTTGAACTTTTAATGGGATATGAAATTCTACTTTCTCCATGTAAAGTTTTATGATGTTGAAACCACTCTCAAATATCTTGGAACAATTAATGGCAATGCTAACATTTAACTAAAACGATAGAAAAGTCTTTTCCTTGTAGGAGAAATATGTCAAGTCTAAAGTATTTAAGAATTTAATATTACCAGTAATTGCCGAAATACACATCTCAGAAATTGATTTTTTTTCAAAAAGGCCTCAAGCTGCTAGAAGTTTGACCCTTCACCAACATGCTATTGAAGCATTGAGACCTAAAAAAAATCTTCCAAAACATTGTTTAGTTGTCACAATGGTGTTAGAATTTTGATGTGTCATGAAGGTGGCATTTATCCATTTATTAACAATCCTCTTACCCTTGGACACACTCAAGCACTTGTATAAAGCACTTTTGTTAGTGATATGAATTTGATCCTTAAATCTCTTAGGGAAATTTTAAGATTTGCATTGTATCTCCTTGCTTGAGCATTTGAGTTATGAATATTTTAAACCATGCATGAGTTATTTAATTTTTTTTTAATTTTATATATATGCAATGACATATAATTTTATAGTTGGTAACATGTTTAGATATTTAATGGTAATATTTTAATTTACATAGTTTCTTATTTATCCTAATAATTTATGTTGATATTAAAAGTAAAAATATGGTTGATATGCATGTTTAATAGTACAACCTTTTTGATGATATGTTAACATGATGATTCAAAATTTGAGTTTGTGTTCATGTAGTTTGTAGATTTAAAAGTAAGATTATATAAAAATGTGGTTTATAATTTAAAAATTACATTTCTAACATGTTTTTAAAGAACAATATATTAATGTGATACCAGTTTAAAAATTAATAACTAAGCTTACAATGACATTAATGTTAAGATTTTGAAATATAATTGTTAGATTGTGAATATTTCGAAAGATCATTTAATAAAAATAAACATCATGATGATAACCATCTAACAAACATAAACACCATCTAAAATACACATTTAAATTCGCTAACATCATCTAATTATATATACCTCTAGCACATATAAACGTCATTAATTAGTTAGTTGCACACAATTCTAATAATCTAACATGGCATCATCATTGTGATCACATCTAAAAAAACACAAGAATTGTCTAACATCATCATCACACACATCTAACAAGCATCATTTAACATACACATATATCAAGCAAATTTTACAAACATATCTAACATGACCTAACAATGTACACATCAACATCAACATATAAATTAATTAAGTACAAAATCATGATCAACAGAAAAAATGCACATCTAATGGACATTGTTATAACATACACATCTATCAAGCACATTTAACAAACATATCTAACATGACCTAACAATATACACATTAACATCAACATATAAATTAAGTACATCAACATGACTAGAAACAATGCACCATATATATATATATATATATATATATATATTATGAACAAGTCAAATAACTGCTATAATATATATGGTCCACCCGATGTGATAATCATATCTACAATAGTAGTGGAGGCATGGTCTATAGTAGAAGATGATGGATGGTTAGTAGGTAGTGGAAGATCACACGGTGGAGGAATAGATGTTGCATTCTCATCTAGGTGAGGTGAAGGAGGAGGAGGAGGACATGGAGAAGGATCACGGCCACCCTCATTAGTCGATGGGGTACTGGACGAACAGGTACTGAAGGAAGAGTGTGTATCATCGGCAGCCCTCCTCGTTGCTAGTAGCCTAGTAGCTCTGAGCGATATGACGCATAAGAGGCATCATATCGTGTGTCATATCCCTCCAAAGATCCAAGAGAATAGGATATTTTCTAATGTCTCGCATCAGCACAAGGAGAACTCCCACCTCAACCAAAAGTGCACAGATTCGGTCACCCAACTGCAACCTGAATCTAGTATATGGTCTACAGCACATGTCGTCGGGCATCTGCACCCAAGGACCCTGACCCACAGCGGCCTCGTGAATATCCTCATCTGCATTTGGTGGGTGAGGAGGCACGTCCCCAACGAATGTGTCAATATCTGTAAAATACATAGTACGCAACAATAATTAAACAGTTTCATTAAACAATTCAATAAAACAAGATAAAGAACGTGTTAAAATTAATTTTATTCTAATTAAGCAAGACAATAAAATGAAACTAGATATATTTAAACAAAACACTAATATTACCTCTAACATCTGGTGGGTCATCCAGTGTGAAGTGGATGTTCGGACATCCTCGTCAATCCAACCATGCGTAAGGACATAGAACCATCATGAACATGTGATCGGCCTCACTTGCTAATAGCTCCAGTGCGTCAGTGGAAATCCTGGCCGGAAACTCTGGATGTCCCCTCTTGGGAATCATATCTCCCCACATGTGCATCTGCACCTAAGTCATCGACCTAGAAGGCTAACAGAAAAAAGTAGGCCTTGTCTCCAGAAACCTCTCAAAAAATAAACAAAACAACTCTGAAGAAAAAGGGAAGTTCACCCTCCCATATATCATAGCACGACATCTATCTAGAGCTATACAAAACTGCCACAAAAAATGGAAAACCATCTAATACATCATGGCCTCTATACCAAAGAACCAACATAATACAAAAGAGTGCAACTAATAAGTTTCCCGTCACTGGTAAAGTTTGTAATGGTCATCACTAACAGTGAGAGGCACCTAACCTCCGCTGCACCAAAAGAAGCGATCTATAGCTTTCTACCAGACACCTGAAAATCAACTAGAGAAAGTACATCAACCGCAATATATCTCTAAGAATACACGAGCCGAGTCTTTGTTGCAACATTGATTGGGACATCAGGGAACTGGGTAAAATCACCCCCTCTCCTAGATAGTCGAGTGATAAAGTATATATCCTCCTTAGTGGGTTAGTACCACTGATCAGGACCGACATGGAAAGCATGTCGATGGACATCCCATCAACGTATCAGCTGCACCAAGAACTCGGAGTGCCCCTTTAGGGATGTATCCTCCTCATAGTAATTAAGGAGCCCTACATTCCTCAAGAGGACTTGGGTCACTACAGTAATAGGGCAAGGGTATAAATCTCTCTCCCTCTCCCTCGCTTCTCAATCCCATACAACATTGTACAGGTCAACCCTCTGCTCCTGCTACTCTCTCTACTGACGTCTCTGCATGATTAAGAATAAAATACATCATCCTCATACATAAAACATAAAAAAGAAAATTAGTAGATGAGAAATTTATTTATAAATACAGAAAAATAACTTTGTTCAAAAAATAAGTAAATTTCATTACCGGTGTGCCCAAAAAAAATTCAATCACCATCCACGGTGTGTATCTTACTTGTGAGCATCGTTTTTGGTGTGTACATGTAACATAATGCACCGTATAAAATTTGTTATATTATTTTATGTTGTGCGTTGTATAACTTACTGCACCGGTGAGTTAAGGTTAACAGACGCATTGCCTAAAATAATAAAAACTTAAAATCCTAAAGCACCGTAAAATCATTTTTTTCAATTGTTATTGTGGTGTGTAGCCTTTCCTGACATGCACTGGTGCGTTACAGGAAAGACAACGCACCGCACAAACATTTTTTTAAAAATTGATAATTATGGTACTTTGGAATTTAGGCTCTAATGTTTTACGGTGGTGCATTGGGTAATCCTTAATGTCTCGGTGTGTAAGTTTACCAACGCAATGCATAAAATATATTATCTGATTTATGTGATGCGTCATTTAACATAACACCCCAGTGCGTTAACGTTATTTCGACGCACCGCGAAAAATCAGCTATGTTATTTTAAGCAGTGTGTCAGTAAAATTACACCCTGATGTGTTAATGATTACATAACGCACCAGTGCGTAGCATTTACAAACGCACTATCGAAAAAATTAGGCAAATGTGTTTCGGTGCACCCTACAAATTTTCAGGGTGCACCGTCCGCAGTGCGAGCCGAATGAATCAAATGCACCACGCAGAAAAAAAAATAATAAATAAATAAATTTTAAAACAATGGAAATTTAACTGAATTTTTCATTTTAATCCGTTAAAAGTTTAAGTTATAAATAAATAAAGACATTACTTAGACATTTCCTCATCGAGGAGGCATGGTTTCCACGTAGTAAGAAAAAACAAATTTTCCCATTATTTGGAAAAATTTGAATGCCACGCATCAAGCAACGGATAGAAGGAAGGTAAACAAGGGAAGCACCAACGACTGGGCGCTTCAAAGAGGCAAAATTTGCACCAATGTTTGAGAGCTCTACAACATTGAAAAGGGTAAAAATGAATTTTACGGCCGGTAAATTTTTTATAATTTAACCATGTTACGGTGCGCTCAATTATTAGACGCATTGGTGTGTCCGTATTTAAGTAGTGCACCGGAGTATTTTTTTTTTTAAATAACCCTACCACAGTGCGCCATGTTTGAGAGAAACTGTGTGCACCGGAGCATTGATATTTAAGTAGCGCACTGGAGTATTTTTTTTTAAATAACCCTACCACAGTGTGCCATTTTTTAGAGCAATTGTGCACATCGATGCATCCGTATTTACGTAGTGCACAGGAGTATATTTTTTTTAAATATCCCTACCACGATGCGCTATTTGTGAGAGCAATGGTGTGTCAATACTTAAGTAGAGTACCAAAGTATATGTTTTTTAAATAACCCTACCATAGTGCACCCTGTTTGAGAGAAACATTGCACACCGATGCATCAATATTTAAGTAGCGCACCAGAGTATTTAAAAAAAAATATAACCCTACCACAGTGCATTTTTTTTTAAAGCAACAGTGTGCACCGGTGCATCATTATTTATGTAGCGCACCATAGTATTTTTTTTTTTTGAAATAACCCTACCATGGTGTGCGATCTTTCAAAGCATTGGTGTGTTTGTAGTATGAAACGCACCGGTGTGTTAGGTATTTATAAAAGCACCATAAAAGAACATCTGCTACAACCTCCTCCCTCTCACCTCCTCTAGTGTCCTTTACTATAAACAGATTTTTGGGTTATTTTTATAGGGGCTTCCGCCAAAACCTCTGCTAGAGGGTCTTTTCCTTGTAGTGTCTCATGGTACAAAGTATATATTTTATATCATTGCGTCGAGAAGCACTCTATGTAGTGTTGATGAATGCAGTTATGTGAGACATTCTCCATCTTACAAACCTATGAGATGTGGATCATTGCAGCTATGTGAGTCTTTCTCTCAGCCTACAAACCTGAGAGAAATCCCCTAAGAAAGGTATGTGGTTCATGCCTGAGACAACTCTAGGAACATAGAGATGACCTCATCCATTTATAGAGTTGAGAATAAATCCAGATGATTATCCAGTGGGAAAGGTGATCTATTGAGTTGGACGTGCCTGTGGATGAGCACAAGGTGAACGTGTGAAATCCCAAAGTGTTGGGTGCATCGTCATGTAAACAGAAATGAAGATGATGTATTAGCCTCCTCTGAGCAGCATAGTTGACGAGAAGACTTTAGATGATTCTCATGTGTGAGGCAGTGAGAAAGAATATTTGTAGAGTGGACGTGCATGTGGATGAGCACAGGTGAACGTGTGAAGATCTGGTTCTTCTATGTAATGTAGTGAACCAAAGATATGAAATCCCTATGGATGTGCCCCTAGTGGATGAGCACTAGTGGGTGTATCAAATCATTTGCTATATATTGTTCAAGAGTCAGACCTGCCTGTAACCCTCATTGTAATGTAAAGGGTACAGATCAGCCCTACCTCAATGTGACTAATAATAAATGTAAAAGATAATTAATCTGGATAATATTAATTATAATTATAATATGACTTAGAGAGGTCAACCCTATTGAGCCAATAGACACTTCATTTGATAGGACAAGTCTAATATAAGTAAAGGGAAATTCCCCAATGTGGAATCATATCTTTCTTATGAGTTTGGAAATTTCAGCAAGTACATTTCTTTGGGAAAAGGTGCGCACCTCTCTTGGGTGATAGAGTTCTAGGGTTTGAAGAACCCTCTTGTGTGTTAAGGTATTTCTTGGTGGTGAAGTCATTTCTATTCAAGAATATAGCAAAGGATTTGGCTGGGTTTTTCTTCCCTTGTTGAGAAGGGTTTCCCAGGATACATTTTGTGTTCTTGTGCATGGTGCTTCTTCTTGTGATCTTGGTTGTTGCAACATTTATGGTTATAGTTAAATGATAAAATGGATTAAACTTCATGCTTAACCTAACACATTGAAAAATAAACATGGTTTCATAGCATAGGTCTTGAAAGAACCCATTGCACAAGCATCTACTAAGTCTCCTCTCACTCTTGCAAAACTATACGGCCCTCCTAGGGTTTCAAGAAAAATACGTACAACCCTCCTTTCTTTAGTGATACAGCCCTTAATACTTGGACGCTGGGGATAGATTTGGCATAGAAGAGTACGGCCTCCTCCATCACATCTCCAGAAGCTCTTAAAATCAATTTCCGTGAATTTTGACTTTTTGGCCCTAGGGTTTTGCTAATTTCTGTAGAAATTTCAGAATTAGGGTTTCTGCAATTCCTTGAAGGAGCTCTTCATCTCACCAATGTTCTCCTATATTTAAAAAGGCTTATTGTTGGTAGTCATAAGTACAACTAAACCTAAAAGTGATAGCCTAGCCTAATCGTTAGGTTTACTAGCCAAGTTGACAAGGGTTTGTGAAGAATCCAAAAATGAGCAAAATCTATGATGGAAGATAAGCTTGATGGATCAAGGAAATTCAAATTCCTGGAAGACAAGACTTCAAATGAAGACTTATTTTGGGTGATACAAAAAGGTGTCACTGTGACATACCTCCTTAATGAATATGTCAGAGGACAGAGATCAGCCATGTTCCATTGGAGAAATCATATTAGCATCCTCAGGTATGCACTTGTATATATATTATTTGTATCATTGTCATGAGGGAAATTGCAGGACAAATGAACCTTTTGTTGAAGTCTTGGATCCATAGGGATCTCATTGCATTCAGAGGAACAACACACTGGAAGTGAAGACTCTAGGTTTGATTGTTGACATTTTCATTCCTCTAACCTATATTACTAAAGTTTGTTACATTACAAGTAGGTGTTGTAAATGGGACAACAATCCTTAAAATTGTTTTGATCTTAGAGATGTACTCATTATTCTCCTTTAGGAGATATTATTGTTTTGGTTCCTCTTGTTTTCTTTTTCTAGATAGGTTAAGAACAAAGGAACATGCTTACCCTTCAGAGGGAGTCAAAAAAACTATTTGAGAAAGAGGAAGAATAGAACCATCATTGAGACAACCAATGCAATAATGCATGATCAGAATCTTTCTAGGATTCCATGGGCAGAAGCATGCATGACACATTATATGTTCAGAACAAGAATCTTCACCAGAATTTGAAAAACATAACTCTCAGAGAAGTCTTCACCGGAATGAAGCCTAAGATTGAAAACTTCAGGTTATTTGGGTTCCCAGTGTATTTTCATGTACCCAAATAGAAGAAGTCCAAGCTATATCCTTTAGAAAGAAAGGATACAGTGAATCTTCAAAGACATTCCAGATAGACATCCCTGGTCAGAGACAGATTGAGACAAGAAGAGACGTTGTCCTTGAAGAAGAAATAGTCTTTCAAAGATCTAGTTAATCTCAGATAGAGATTGATAGTAAGACAATACCTTCTCCCCCTTCACAAGTTCGGAGGGAGAAAAACGTTGTTCTAGTTGATATGTTTAGAGATATTGCAGTAGGGCATAAAAGGCCTACCTAAACTCACTCTGCAAGAGGCAGAGAAACATACAAGCCTCTCAAGGCACATCCCGAGAAAGCAAAAGATATTTTCAATCTATCCTTCAGTCATGAACCACTTCATTGATGTTGAGCCTCCTTATCTTAGAGAAGCAACAGGAGAACAAGTATGAAAAGATGCCATAACAAAAGAATAACAGTATATCTTAAAAAAAAATGACGTATAAAGATATTATTCAGTTACCAGAAGAGAAGTCTATAGTAACTTCCAAGTGGATCTATAAGATCAAGCATGCAGCTGATGGAAGTGTCAAGAAATAAAAAACGAGATCTAAAGCCAGAGGTTTCTCACAAACAGAGGGAGTTTTCTATGATGAGACACTTGATCCAATAAACCTGATACACTTCCATCTATACTACCATTCATGAGTTGGAAACTATATCATATAGATAGATTCTTGATGAGTTTGGATTTCAGCAAGAGCGTTGTTAATCCAAACCTATATTATTACAGTGTTGGTGACGAGAGCCTGATTTTGATGTCTTATTTAGAAAGTCGTGTTGTTGGATACAAGTAATCCTTAAATTATAAATTTGAGATGAATAATCTAAGTATGATGCACTACTTCTTGGGACAAGAAGTATGATAGAGGACCGATGAGATTTTCTTGAGTCAAGGAAAATATACAGTGAAAATATTAAAGAAAGTATAGTAGACCGGAAGAGCACATCCGGTTGATGTTCTACCGTGAAGGTTGCCATGGTTTCCTAATGCAACAGGAAAAAAAACTTTGTGGCCTTGAGTACCACAGAGGCAGAGTATATAGCATCAAGTGTTTGATGCAATGTGGCTTCACAAAGCTTATAGATTTACTTGACCATGAGATGGATCCTATGATGATAACCAAGAGCCGTGTGTAAAGATCCTTGAGAAACTAGTGTTTCATGATGGATCGAAACACGATGAGATGAAATCTCCTTATGTCAGAGATATGATACAAAGGAAAATCATACACATGCAGCCCTTCCTATACATGATAAAACTACAGACATCTGCACCAGACTAACTTGGTGAAAAATGCCTTCCTAGTTGAGAAGGAGTATTGATGACTCCAACCAAAAAAAAAAAATAGAGTACATCTGTGTGAGACTTGGCATGATGAAGAATGCCTCCCTAGATGAGAGGGAGTGTTGATGAATGTAGCTATGTGATACATTCTCCATCTTACAAACTTGTGATATGTGGATCATTCCAGCTATGTGAGTGTTTCTCTCAGCTTACAAACCTGAGAGAAATCCCCTAAGAAGGGTACATGGTTCATGCCTGAGATAGAGCTAGGAACGTATAGATGACCTCCTCCATTCAGAGAGTTGAGAATAACTCCAGATGATTATCCAATGGGAAAGGTGATCTGTTGAGTTGGACGTGCATGTGGTTGAGCACAAGGTGAACGTGTGAAATACCAAAGTGTTGGGTGCATCGTCATGTGAACAGAAATGAAGACGATGTATTAGCCTCCTCTAAGCAGAAGAATTAACGAGAAGACTCCAGATTATTCTCCTGTGTGAGGCAGTGAGAAAGAAGATCTTAGAGTGGACGTGCATGTGAATGAGCACAGGTGAATGTGTGAAGATCTGGTTCTTCTGTGTAATGTAGTGAACCATAGATATGGCATCCCTATGGATGTGCCCCTAGTGGATGAGCACTATTGGGTGTATCAAATCCTTTGCTATATATTGTTCAAGAGTCAGACTTGCCTGTAACCCTAATTTTAATGTAAAGGGTACAAGTCGGCCCTACCTCAATGTGACTAATAATAAATGTAAAAGATAATTAATCTGGATAATATTAATTATAATAATTATTATTATAATATGACTTAGAGAGGTTGGCCTTGTTGAGCCAATAGACACTTCAGTTGATAGGACAAGTCTAATATAAGTAAAGGGAAATTCCCCAATGTGGAATCATATCTTTCTTGTGAGTTTGGAAATTTTAGCAAGTACACTTCTTTGGGAAAAGGTGCGCACCTCTGTTGGGTGCTAGATTTCTAGGGTTTGAAGCACCCTCTTGTGTGTTAAGGTCTTTCTTGGTGGTGAAGGTCTTTCTCTTGAAGAATATAGCAAAGGATTTGGCTGGGTTTTTCTTCCCTTGTTGAGAAGGGTTTCCCAGGATACATTTTGTGTTCTTGTGCATGGTGCTTCTTCTTGTGATTTTGGTTGCTACAACATTTATGGTTATGGTTAAATGATAAAATGGAATAAACTTCATGCTTAACCTAACACATTGAAAAATCAACATGTAGGAGATATGTATTTCCTTCAACATAGAGTTGACACGTGACATTTAAAAAATAAATAACAAAAAAAATGTTTCAGTGTGAGCCATAAATGAAAGATTTTAATGTCCACCTTAAGTTATATATATATATATATA
>JASDQU010012189.1:40476-51319 GCA_032191745.1 Picea mariana | reverse complement strand
GGGGGGGGGGGGGGGGGGGGGGGGGGGACCCCCCTCGTACAACAATGTAACGGCCAATGACAGAGCAGGAACAAGATCCAAAAAACCCACCTTTGAGTCATCGCCGCACATGAGAGAGAAGCTCCTGACCAGAGATAAAGGACTCAAAAAAGCAATGGATGTGGAGCCAAGCACGTCTCATCCAAAGGAATCTCGTGGATGGGAACCCGGTAAATGCATTCCCCAGTTAGAAAAAACCCCCAGATATCTCATTAGCTCAACAAGGGTAGGTGAACACACCTAGTTCATGAGAGAACACGCCTTAATCGAAAAGTTCTTGGGACTCTGGCCCTATGAACGGGATTTAACTCGATGGATTAAATATTGGTGGAACCCGAAGGGAGACTACGAAATTTAGCTCAGCTCCAAAGGGTTCTTCACGATCATACTTTACAACCTAGAAGACAAGGACAGAATCTTTGACAATGGGTCGTACTTATACAGCTCGGCAGAGTTATTCCTACGATTCTGGACATAGCACTTCAGTCCAGAAAAGGAAGACTTTGCAATGGCCCTCGTCTGGATCAGGCTCTATTCCTTGCCACAAGAGTTCTGACTAGAATAGATACTCATGTGAATAGGAAATATTGTGGGACGATATGTCAAATCGTCGAAAGACAAACAAACAAAGAAAATACACCTCCTATGCCAAGATCTGTGTATACATGGACATCTCAAAAGCACTACCAGGTTCAGTAACCCTGGAATATCAGGATGAGGATTGGAACCAGACTATCGACTATGAACACATCCCCTCTCACTGCAGAAAATTTCATGAGCATGGACACCTCTTCTGAGACTTCCCTCTGAATGCCCAAGCCCCCAAAGCCGGAGAGAACAAGCAGAAAGACGGCCTCACCACAGTCACAGGCCGGAAAAGAAACCCACCAAGGAAACAGAATCCAAACAACGCTCCAAATATCACCACTAAGAACTCCTATGATATCTTGAATCAGCTGTTGGAAGAAGAAGAGATCCAAGATCCTCATAAAGAGAAAATCCAAGAGAAAGGAAAAGGTCAGGCCATGCACTCATCTACCCAAAGCAAATAAGATTGCTAAGGAGACAAAATAGGGGAAAATGTCGATACCATGATGCAGCTAGACGAACAAGACTTGGCAGACATAGATCTTGAAAAGCTAGAGGAAGCCTTCAATTGGAAGGATGTGCAAACCATCCCTGTAGAACAACTCAGAAAAGTTCATAAAGTCTTTTTATATTCCACAGCCGAATCCACAGCAAGGCTGGGCATAGCCACAGATCCAATCATAGACTCAAAGCACGCTCCATGGGAGGGAAAAAGACGGGGACGCAAATCCACCCACCAGCTCATCAAAGAGGTAGGGAACTTCATGCTCAACTCAGGCCAGGTCCATAGGCTCTCGGAGGGTTACCTCCACCCACCTCCCCAATCATCATGATGAAGGTCATAACCTGGAACATCAAAGGACTCAACGGAAGATCCAAGCAGAGGACTCTTCGAGACTGTATATATGCATAAAATCCAGATGTTATCCTACTACAAGAGACAAAGTGTGTTGGAGTAGAAGCAGAAACTATCTTTCATCGGTGATGGAGAGGTTGTGAGTCCATCCACACCGACTCCTTTGGCGCGTCAAGCGTCTTAGAAATTTTATGGAACCTCGTGATTATCAAAATGGATCGTCCCTTCTCTATTGTAGGTACGATAACAACACACTTCATAGCCATAAGATCGATCAAGGAAGGGGCTATCACAAATGTCTATAGACCTCAAAGCCCACAGGACAAAGAGATCTTCCTGGAGCAGATAAATTCCATCAGACCACTTTTGAGCACACCCAACTAGGTTTTGGGAGGCGACTTCAATATGATACTCACTCTAGAGGAGAAAACTGGCAGAACTAAATGGCTGGAGCAAGATAGTGGTAAGTTCAGAACCCTCATTGATCAATTAAATCTAGTAGACATAGAAGCCCGAAGTGGAATCTTCACCTGGTCCAATCGAAGATCTGGACATCAGCAGGTTGCTTGCTGACTAGACCGATTCCTCATCACGAAAGTCCTGCTGGTGGAGGACCCTGCCATAGAGGCCAAAATTCTTCTACGAGCGGGCTCAGACCACTAGACCATATCACTCTTCCTGGATGCAAGAGCAATGTCAAAACTCAAACCATTCAGATTTGAGAAATTTTGTCTCTCCCACCCTGACTTTCATCGGCTAGCAAAGTCCTAGTGGAACTAGGAAGAAATAGAACATGGTACCTGCATGTACAAATTTCAAGCAACATTTGAAGCTATGGAATAAAACCACCTTTGGGAATATTTTTCAACGAATGCCAAAAATCGAGAACAGACTAGAAACTCTACAAAATACCTTCATCTTAGGAATCAGGACGATAGAACTAATGAAGGAAGAGGAGGATCTTCAAACGGAATTAGAAGAACGAAAAAAGCAGGAAGAAATCATATGGCGTCAGAAATCTAGGGTACAATGGCTCAAAGAGGGAGAGAGGAACACCAAGTTCTTCCACAGAGCCATGGTGCATAGAATATACATAAATAGGATAACTCAGCTAGAGGACACTCAAGGTAACCCCATACAAGAGCACAACCAAATTGTCGAGGAGCTAACCAACTACTACAAATACCTTCTAACAGAAACCAATGATGACAGGGAGGCATCAATCAAAAAAATAACTAGGCACATACCCTCCCTGGTGACGCAGGAGTAGAATGAAGCCTTAATGAGGCCCATCACTCAAGAAGAGGTGGACCATCCAGTCAAATAAATTCCCCCAGGAAAAGCGCCAGGCCCAGATGGCTTCACCACGGACTTTTTTCATCACTGTTGGGACATGATCAGGGAAGAGGTTTGGCAGGTAGTGGAGGAATCTAGAACCTCAGGACAAGTCCTATCAGCCCTCAATGCCACCTTCCTCACCCTCATCCCAAAAGAGGAGCAAGTCACTCACCCTAAATAGTATAGATCGATTTCCCTATGCAACGTCATCTACAAAATCATCACCAAAGTTATATCCACTTGTCTCAAGCCAATCCTACCCTTTGTAATCTCCAAGGAACAAGCAAGCTACGTGGAAGGCAGGAAAATCATGGATAGTTTCATCCTCACTCACGAGGTCATCCACTCGCTGAAGACGACCAAGATCCCGGGTATTCTTATCAAACTTGACCTTTCAAAAGCCTTTGATAGAATCAGTTGGCAGTACATGCGATCCATGCTAGAATCCTTTGGTTTTGAAAAACATTGGGTGAATTGGATCTTGAAGCTCACCTCTTTAGCCTTTTTCTCCATACTGGTCAATGGAGTTCCCTCACAGCCCTTTTCCCCTTCCATAGGAATCCATCAAGGAGACCCTCTCTCACCCTTCCTCTTTGTTTTAATGGCAGAAGGCCTGGGACGCTACCTCAAATCCTTGGTCCTGAAAGGTACCCTCAAAGGCCTCCCCCTGCACAACATACAACCAACCCACTTGCACAGCCAGTTTGTTGACGACACTCTCCTCTTGAACACCCTACAGCTCGAGAAGCCACTAAAATCAACTCTATTCTCACTGACTTGCGGACACGTCAGAAATGGCCCTCAACCTTGATAAGTCTAAACTCTACTTCTTCAACACGCCGGTAGTTTTCCAAAATCATATTTCCCGCCTCCTCGNCTCCTCTTGAACACCCTACAGCTCGAGAAGCCACTAAAATCAACTCTATTCTCACTGACTTTGCGGACACGTCAGAAATGGCCCTCAACCTTGATAAGTCTAAACTCTACTTCTTCAACACGCCGGTAGTTTTCCAAAATCATATTTCCCGCCTCCTCGGCATACCCAAGAGCTCCCTTTCATCCAATTATCTCGGCATACCCCTCACAAGGGTGCCTACATGCTCCATTTCCTGGGGCAGTCTGCTTCTCTCTTTTTCCAATAGACTCAACAATTGGACCTTCAGACCTCTTAATATTGCATCTTAGATGGTGCTCCTCAAGTCAATCCTGCAAGCCCTGCCAACCTACTTGTTCATGGCCCTAGCAGCGCTTAAATTTGTTATTCGAGCCATCAGGAACATACAACGCAACTTCTTATGGCATGGACACCAACCGGATAAGAAGTGGGATTTAGTGGGATGGGATAAGCTTTGAAAACCTAAAACTCTGGGGGGATTAGGACTCTGCGACCAAGGAAATCTTAATCAAGTCATGGGAGCCAAACTGTAGTGGCAGTGGCTTAAGCACCCTATAGAACTATGGGCACAAATCTAGAAACAGAAGTATGCCTAGGCCACCCTAGTCAATCAACTAATCAGATTCAATGACCAGATTCAGGGATCCAACATCTGGAACACTGCATGGCTCAACAGGCATTTAGTTCAAAAACATGCTTTCTGTGAGATTAGGGACGGGGAAAGTGCATTGTTCTGGTGGGATTCATGGTAACAGTAGACACCCCTAGCCCCACTAGAATAAATCAACCCCCTTCGGCATGCACTGCAACCTAACATCTTTAGATGGGTTAAGGATCTTTGGAGAATGTCTAACAGGAACTTGCCATGGTGCAATTGGAAGATGAAAAACTTGGAACTACATCTCCCAGGGGAAACGGATCTCTAGGCCTAGAAAGCCTACGCAAACCAAAGGAAAATCTCTACTAGGGCAGGCCCAGACATTCTCAGATGGGGGAACTCCACAACTAGAAACTTTTCAGTCAAAGAAGCCTATTACCTGCAGAGGAACTATCAAGATCAAGCTAAGGAGAGTTTTTGGGGAAAGATCTGGAATTCCATACTCTAGCCCAAAGTGTCCATCTTCCTCTGGCTCACAGTTAAAAACCACATCCTTACCTGGGACAATCTCAAAAAGAGGGGTTTCATAGGCCCATTAATCTACCCCCTCTGTCAACAACAGGAGGAAACGATGAACACCTTTTTAATAATTTCCACTACAGTCATACGATCTAGGATCTGGGGTCTCAACTAATGCGTTGTTCCAATCGAAACAGAAATAGCATCAAAGACACCATAGAAAATTGGGACTCGCTCACCTATCAGAACCCAATACTAGCTCGCATTTGGTAGCTCCTTCCGGGCTTCACTCTCTGGCATATTTGGAAGGAAAGAAATAAAATAATATTCCAGACGAAAGCCTCTCCTCCCACCTCAACCTGGGAAAGAGTCATGAAGCTAATTCGAGAAACAATCAAAAGCAGGAAATGGAAAATTGAGGACTTAAAATGCAGCCTGGGTGAACGGTTCATCCTTCATAATTGGCACCTCAATTTGGTTGACACTCCCACCTCTGTAGTAGTCACCCACCGCCCTAGTATCCCAATCACCTAGACCCCCCCACCAATTGGATTCATAAAAATAAATTTCGATGGGGCTTCAAAAGGGAATCTGGGTCCAATGGGATTTGGGGCAGTCCTCGGGAACTCAAATGGAGAAATCCTCCACCTAACAGCAGGCTTTCTGGGCTCCAACACAAATAATGCAACTGAGCTCTGGAGCCTCCTAAGAGGAATCAAGGTTGCAATAGATCATCACTACAATAAGATCATTGCGGAGGGGGATTCCCAGATCACTATACAGCTCATAACCAAAATCCTTCATGGAGAACAACCCCCTGGAAATCTCACCCAGATGAAGACTCTCAGGACTCTTGGAGGACTTTGGCTCCCTCCTACGGCCCAGCCTTACCATCATCCCCTCTCACGTGAAAAGGGATGCAAACAAAGTCGCAGATTGCCTGAAAATGAATGAGTGGCTACCATGATCGAGCAGATCCACTGGAATGCCCAAACTTCACCTCGCTCTGAACTCTCAGACCGATGCCAAGATTTAGCCAAAATGGACTCCCCAACCCCAGATAGGGTGACACGTAGCACTCAAGTGCCATGTCACACCAGGCCTGGCCAGGCCATAAATAAGGATGGTCGGCTCCCATCCCCTCGTCAATAAGAATGGGAGCTAGCCATAACTGCCAACCAAGGGCCATGGGACTTCTCCCTCGCGTGAACATCTCGGCGGCCAAGAAATTCAATGCTAAGGAGGCGATAATGGCAGCCATCCCGTCACACCTCCTAGTTATCATCCAACTCTGCATCAAATTTCTTCATTTCTCTTTCAGTCCACACCAGGCTAGCAGTCTTGAGCTTGGGAACAGCCATTGCTAAACCTCCTGCAACTTTACCATTAGCATCATCCTCTCGATGCCCTGAGAGCAAGGAAAGCTGCGTCGCGGCCCTGTCTAGTACAACATGGCTGCAAGACAGAAACAGTTGCAGAGGCTCGAGAGGTGCTCTCAATTTCCCACACTCAGAGAGCTCAGATTGCTTGCAGGGATAGCAGTGAAAGGATGGTATAGTCACCTCTAGCAATGTTTGTGGAAGAGGTCATCCTGGAGGAGCCCATACAGCTCCCTCCGGAGTCTATGCTCTTCACGGTGCTAGAGAATTGGCAGCCTCCAACCAGTTTCCCTGAGGAAGAAACTCAGGCAATTAAAACGGCTCACCATAGTACCGGCACCATGGAGTCACAAATGGAGGAATTCCATATCTTCTACGTTGAGGAGGAGCTTTCGGAGGAGTGCCTCCAAATGGTCTCTCGGGATGACACAATCTTGGCGGGTTACGTTCCTTTCAAATCCTCAAAGCAAGAAGATGACCCCGGGAGCACAGGGACGGGAGTAGAGTACAGAGAAGAGGAGCGGAGCGTGGAAGCGGACCACCAGGATGGAGAAAAGGAGGGATTGTGGGCTGCAGCAAGCAAGGCAGGGGGGGTGGCACGTCGAAGGAGGGTAGCGAGGTTCTTGCGCAACCTCCTATTACGGTAACATCGTATCAGTGGCGTGTCCCTCCACCCTTCTTCCACCTGGAACATCTAGACTTGGTGTTCGACTTGAGATGCCAGATGGGAGACTGGGTCTACTGTGGCACACTCATGAGCCAACGCATAGACATGCTTTACGAGGCTTTCTCCAACACGCCAGCAAAGAAAATATGTATGATCTGTGCGAGACTCTATGCCCTGCCAGCTCAGAATAGACTACACAATGAATACCTCGACAATGAAGACCTCAACGGGTAATTGCTTGGCTAGGATTTCCTTTTGGTTATGGTTAGATGCTCAGGCTCTGGTTAGGAGTTCATTTAGTTCAAACTCTTTACTGTTCAGTTTATTTTCAATTTCAGTTTTCATGGACAATGCTCAAACTATAGGCTGCCACCTGTCCTGGTTTCCTCCGGGCAGGGCAGATGGTGGTCTGCCTCTTTTGGGCATGGTTATCCAAGGCTACCAATTGTTCCAGTTTCCGCTAATTTGGCGGAACAATTATCAGCCTAAGGACAGATGTTTCTTTTTGTTTATGATATAATATAACAGGATCCTCTCTCTTTTTACTTTATATATATATATATATATATATATCATCCAATCAAAAAATTAATAATATTTCATATCAAATATTAAATACTAAAAACATTATTTTTTTAATAATCAAATTATTAAATCCACTATAGATTTGAAAACATAAAAGAATTAATTAAATAGTAAAACATGTATAATATATCACTCTTCGTTGTCATCGCCTTGATTATCTTCCTCACTTGCCATGATAACATTGTTGTTCTCAAAAATATGTTTTGATCTAGGGTCCTGTCTCAATACAAATGACTAGATTGGTCGAACTCAACTTCCACTCCGTAGTCTTGTGTCACGTGTCCATCATCGACATCCTCTGTGTGAAAATGATGTTCATATGCCCACATAGATGGGAACAAATGCACCTATAAAAAAGTGAACAAATCACAATGTCAATATGTGTCTAATAACCCAACCATTAAAATATAAAATAACATAGATGTACTTACAATTCAAATGTGCATTACGAAGTTAAAAATTATGTACACAAATAGATTAGTACCAAGTTGTTGCAACCAATCCCTATGTTTAGTGCATCCTCTTCTTCACACGGGTAACGACCGGATGCACCATATTTCTCTTTGACTTGGTCAGCAACCCAACTGTTAGAGCATATCATTGGAATATTTTCTTTTAAATGGTTAGGATAAGGCATGCTTCTACCATTCAACTGTCTAAATTCTTTCCTGTCACTTTCCCATTTCCTCGTCGTATGTTCGTACAATGCGACTCGGGACTGTGTTTCCTTTGAATTGTAAAGAATGAATTTATCAATGGCATTAATTTCTAAATTCGTTGATGTATTCATGAAATGAAACCAACTTATAGTACATATGAGATCATGATCAAAATATACATTATGACGTTCAATGTGAATAGTTACTATGTAGAAATTTGATAACAATAAGTCACTTACTCTTTATCAAGCGCCTTTTTCCATTCGTTTGGAGAAGCTCCCCTTCTCTTTTTTCTTCATCCCTTTCATCATCCCAAATTACTGCACCTGGTGTGTTGTCGATCTGCTTGATGTACTCAATGGTATAATAGAAAGACTCATATGATATGTACCCCTCTTCCATAGACCCCTCGGGTTTTTCCCTTTGATGAACAAATCATTTCAATTTCTTCATGTACCTCTCTAAAACAAACATCCAATGACAGGAGACCACCTTGACTAATTCAACCTCATCTACTAGGTGAATTAGAAGATGAACCTGCAAGTCCATGAAACTCGGCGGTAGTTCCTTCTCAAACATACAAACAATCTCATCTATCTATTGACGCCACCATGGAATGCTAGCCATATGAATCTCCTTTGATGTGATCCAACGTACAAATGAGATAATTTAGATATGGCACACCTTAGGTCATGGGGGAAGTCATGGTTCACACACCCACGCATGAGCAGAGGATAGTGAAACTACAAAGTAAACACATACAAATTATTTATTTTTTATCCCATGGCATAAAAATAAAAATTACAAATAATAAAAACATATTTTTGACATACGTCGTACCTTTAGAAGGTTCAAATGGTCATGTGATTTCAACCCCGACAAATGGTATTGACACATAGTGAAGCAACATCATAGGAAAGACCCATATAAAGAAGGCACCTTCACACCGAATATAACTTCCTTTGCCAAAGAAAGATATTATTTCTTCAAAATCCATGGGACATCACCTTCTTTGAAAGACCAAGAGGGATCAGCCTCTCCTCTACTTTCTTGTCTTGGCCAATGTTTCTTTTTAGTTTTTGAAGAAATAAGATCTCTCCTCACAGCCAATGTGTCACATTCTTTCGATGATATTTTCCTCCATAAAGAAGATGAAACATTTTTAAATATATGCATGGGATCTAGTAAGTGGGAAATCTTAAGATGCTCCCAATATGGGAGCTCATAAAAGATAGATTTCTTTTTCATCTCAATGGGAAATTTCTCAATATAGGTGTTGAAGAATTATGGATCATCAAACATAGGCTCCACATTTGAATCGAACATTTTTGTAATCCCCTTCTCCTTATCTCTCTCTCTCATATGCTCTAAGGCATTTTGTTGGTGTCATTATTGCAGGTCTTTGGGTTCTCTCTTGTTTACCATTGAAAGTGGATGTTTCTCTTCTATAAGGGTGTTCTTCTGGGAGGAATACCCTCGAGAAGTTGTACACTGGATTTTGTAGGTGGTTGGACCACCTAGCCTTCAAAGAAGGTCCACAACATTTACATACATGATAGCCTTTAGTTATAAGACCTGTAAAATTATTGTATACATAGCACGTTAGCATTTAAGAATAAAATGTCAATCACAATGAATTAAATATGCAAATAAATATTGTTACGTATATAAACAAATCAATATTGTGATGGGTCTGTATACATCGTATACATGTATCCCTTCCCATAATTCCTTCAATTCATCTACCAATGGTTGTAGGTAGATGTCCATATTCTTCACTTGTCTTCTACCAGGGATTATAAGATCCAACATAAGATGTTCATTCTTCACGGACAACCATGGGGGGATATTGTTATTGATCACTACTACAGGACAAACAGAATAGTTGGTGTTTTGGAGGGAATATGGGTTCACTCCATCCATTGATATGTTTATTCGTAGACTTCGTACTTCATCCTTGAATTTGTTTGGCCATGTAACCTCTATATGCTTCATGGATATTGAATTTGTTGGGATTCGCATAACTCCTGAATCACTTCTATGCAAGGCTTTCCATCCCTGCAACATAGCTAATCCTTTGCAACGAAAGAGCCCTTGAATCCTTGGTATTATAGGCATGTGCCTCAATATCTTATGAGGAGGACCATGCAATTTACCATTTTATTTGATTTATGGTACCTGTCATGCCCACGTTTCAAACATATCTCTTTGTCTACATATTATTCTCTATATAGAATACAATCATTCGAACATGCATGATATGATATATACTCAACTCCCAACATTTTCAACAACTGCTTTGTCTCTTCGCAACTACAATGCAAAACATTATCACTAGGAAGAACCTTATTGTAACACCCTGTTTCCCCCAAATTTGTAATTAATCCTAATACAGGAATTACCATGATAAAGCATGATGAAAATGTAAATAACATTTATGAAATTATATTATAGAAATACTGAGAGGGGATGTGCAGAAAAAGAGACCACGATGGTGGTGGAGGGCACCTTGAAAAAGGGGCGTTAACTTCCACTAAGAATTTAATACCGTATTTGGACTCCACTGGCCCGGAGAACCAAAAGCGGCTCGCTAGCCCTGAAATAAATGCCTTGCAGGCTGGTAGGTTGATGGCTTGATGAGGGATGGGGAGGTGAACCGCCTATCCGTAGAGCCATCATGACTAACCAGCGCGAGGGTAATCGTGCCACACGCAACCTCG
>JASDQU010012189.1:11587-37014 GCA_032191745.1 Picea mariana | reverse complement strand
ATCGCGATCCGCGAAACCCCGATGAGTGGGAGCTAGCTGTCAGCACAGTAGCGGAGGAGGACACATGTCAACACTCTGAGGATTCATCAGCATTTTGGAGGCATCAGGGTTTTACAGGTCGAAAGAGCCGAGACCTCTTAAGCCTCGAAACTCCGATAGAGAACCTCAGCCATTGATCTCAGCCAGAGCACGTGGCAAGAGATCCCGAAGAGTCGGGAATCTAGGCCACTTAAGTCTCGAAACAGCGATAAGATCTGGACCATCCATCATAAGGATAGGTGTTAGAAGATCAAGCGCCATCGGCGTTTGATACATCGGGAAATCGGAATTTCCAAGGACAAGAGACCCGGGGCAGGATAAGTCGCGATATCCCGAGAAAATGATCTCAACCGTGGATCTTGGTAGGATGCGTGGCAGGAGATCTGGGCGAGTCGGCATTTGGAGCATCGGGTTTCCAGAGACAAGGAACTCTTGCATGCGGAAATCGCGATCCGCGATTTCCCGACGCGATCGTAACCGTTAACCTGAGGGACGCGTGTCCAAAGATCCTGTAGAGATCRGGGTTCRGCATTTCGGAACTCTCGGGGACGAGAAACCCACGACAGGAGAAGGYGYGAAACCCCGATGGGTAGTTATAAGGTTGCGGACATATGGTAGCAGGTCCCGTGGATTCGRGAGCTGAACCMAGAGAGCTATKCGTAGAGGAGCGCGTCGGAACTGGGGGAATCGCGAGTCTTGAGGGTGAATGAATCTTGACTCTAGAAACCYCGATTTCCCGATATAGAACCGGGAATTGGTATTTCGCTAATACGGGTTTGTGGAGATTTCTCCTGTATGGGAGATTAACCCAAAGATTTTTAAAAATAATGGTAGTGGGTGTGTTACACTTATCTTTCAATATCCTGCAGTTAGTGGACAATAGAAATGTATAAGGTCATTTAACATTCATAAAAGCAACCATTCCTAATGTTGATTGTATGACAAGATTTCTCAAAATTAATATAAGGCACTTGCTATTCAATTAGCTCAATATTGCCGAGAAATATGTGTGTTACATGCCAAACTTTGCTTTCATGTTGTACAGTAACATTGTTTTTCCAAGTTGGGTAGACTTTAACCGGGCACTAGGTCCAAAGAGAGGGGTGGTGGAAGCAGATTTTAGGCTTTCGAAAATGGTATCAATGCCATCATCCCCTAGCTCATCATTTTAGAATGCATCTAACAACATTGTCTCCATGGCATTCGTATCCCGTAAGTAATCATCCATACCAACCTCTTTTTTATTGTCTCCATTGCCAACTTCTGAAGAACTACTAGTATTGTTGTAGTCATTCCTAATTGGTGAATTTGGACGTAGTGGAAATTGAATAGGTGGTTGATTCAACCATTCTTGGTACACTTCCTCTCTGATTTGTGCTCTCATTGAAGCCTTCTCTTGGGTTGACATTGTTGTGGGGTGCAACGGAAGATGGTAGGTAGGTCGCTCATCATTAGAAGATTCCTAATTTCAACAATATTGAACATTAGTACATAGATGATATTGGTAAGAAGAATGTAATAATTTGTTGGTTCAAATTACATTATACCAAACAATTATTACCGTCGTCGACCAAGGATTGCGACTGGAAGATGGAATGTCACAATTGGCAGGGTATAGCAGCTTTCCATTTTCATCTACCAACTACTTGCGGTATGCTGCTCCTGATAAGACCTTCCAACGTTTTTGAACCAGTACTGGAATACTTTATGCATCTGAACACGATTCTGAATCAAGATCCTGCAAATTTGGATATATTTTTATTCAAATTGACATGGATAAAAAAAAACAATGAGATAATAGCAACATAAATAAAATAAGTTAAACTTACTGGAGATGGAAAGGGAGAACTCTGCGTTGGACTTTGAGCAATATGGAATGGGATGGAATTTGAAGAATTGGCCATTTAATCATATAATAATGTTTCCTCCCTGCATTTCAGCAAAATTAACAATAAATTTTCCTGTACATATATAAAATAAATTTCGAGGACCATACCACAATATGAGTTTGAATATCGTTTTGAAACCATTTTTTAAGAATAAGGTGATATAAAACGTAAAATGTATACTGAAGTATTGCAAGTCATGTGAATTCATCCTAAAAGATAATTTGAGATGAATATATTATTTTATGTGCAAATAAAAGATCAAATAACTTTAAAAGCATAACGGTCTGCTTATAAACCACAAATGCACTGGTGTGCATATTAATAATAAGCATTGGTGCGTTGAAAAATCAACCACGCCATGTTTCTAGATTTTGTTAAATAAACAACAATTATATGTCATCGGTGCATCAAATAATATGCACGCACCGGTGCGTAATGTAATATGGTCGCACCAGTGCATCTTACATAAACACAACGTCGTGCCAAAAAAGTTAAAAATAAAACACGATTTTTTTTAAACAATTAAAAGAAGAGCAGGAATCGAATTTCATAATCATTTAAATACTAAAAAGTTATTCACTATTTCATTAGTTTGCAAAATTTTGCAGGGGAGAGACTTGCAAGAGAGACATATGGAGGAACATTGTGGAGGAGTAGAATACTTTGGAACATTGTGGAGGAGCAGAATTTGAAGGGCATGGTGATTCACTCTAAACTCTTTTCATAAAGTTTTTTTAATATTAAGAAGGTATTCAATATTTTCATTATTTTGCCAAAATTTACAGGAAACGGATTTGGAAGAGAGACATACCGGAGAGCATTGTGGAGTAAAAGAATACTTTGGAACAATAGAAATATTCAGAAAATCAAGATTCGAATGGTATGGTGATTCACTCAAAACCCTACATTCAGAAAAAATAAAATGAAAAAATAAAATAAAATAATTCATACTTACCTTAAACCCTTGTTTTGTTTGCTTACGTGAATACAAAATTTCACCCTAGGGTTTAACTCCCTCTATCACTTCAAAATTAGGGCTTTTCGTTTTAGGTATTTTAGATCTAATGGGTTTGTTTTTCTATATATAAGTGTTTGGCATGTGATGCAAAGGGACCACTTATTGCATCGGATCACAAACGCAATCGACCCTCTGCCTTTTTTTTTTTCTTTTTTTAAACGGTTTCCGATTTGGCGTTTTTTTAAAACATTTTCTGCTTTTCCGGTACACCTTTTCAACAGAAACGCATTGATGCAGCTTTTCGATAGAAACGCACAGGTGCGTTTATGTATAAGGAACGCACTGATTAAGCCAGATTTAAAATGTGTGTGTGTGTGTGTGTGTGTGTGTGTGTGTGTGTGTGTGTGGTGCATAAAAAAAAATATTGCTGATATTCTCATCTAAACAACACAGAAAATGTTGTCACATAATTTTTTTAATTTTTCTTCTCATCGGTGTGTAATTTTTTTATTGTTTTTTTTATGAATGTTTAAATTTTTTTCTATGTTTTTGTTTTCTACTGTAGTCGTTGTGATTTATTCTATATATATCGCACTGTTGTAATTCACAATATTTTAAAAAATAAATTAAATTGTTCGGTGTGTGTTGGTGTATGGAACGCACCGGTGCATTTTATGTAATAAACGCACCAGTGATTTGAATATAAAAAGCACACCGGATACAACGATTTTTTTTCGCTAAAAATTGTGTGATTTATTTATAAAATATATTTAATAATTTATGTATTGAATGGTACAGGTTGTATATTGATAAAAATATGAGTGAGAAGAGTTCAAATAAGAAAAAATTTGGTTGACACAATGATGACACATCTGGAAAAACAAAAAAGACAGGTTCTCTGTAAATTTTATACAAAATTAATATGGTTGAACTATATGTAAGTTTAACTAATATGTATTGGTTAGTGTGTGTCATGCAGGGCCACAAAATGAGAAAGCTTGATAACATTATTTATGATCTAAGTGTAGAAGAGCATAAAAGATTGATGGAAAAATTGCAGAGGGATGAATCAGGTGAATGAAAAAACACTATTCAATATGATTTTTTTTTTGAATTTTCATTAATAATATACTTAGGAATATTAGATGACATGTTTCAAACAATCTATTAATTCACATATGTTTAATGTTCTACAGACACCAACAACGAGGGAACAAAATGTCATTATAACAAAACAAAATTAATTAATATAGAAGATGTAAATGATGATGAATTGGTCCTTAGCTGATCTGGAGTGGTGTTGGAGATTAATCAAAGGGGGGAATTTTTTTACAAAAATATGACAGATATAGTGGAATGAACGTATAGACGTACTTTCCACTTACAATATAGAAATAAATCCAATGATTCCAATAACCAAGTTATATTTAAACTACAGGAAGCATTTCCAAAGCAATGGTCAATGAGACCTGTCAGACTTGCAATAGAAAAAACATACAACAACAAAAAAGAATCATTCAAAAAGTAATATTCCTAAAAACACTTTTTAGGAAATATATATATATATATATATATATATATATTACAAAGTATTCATTTATTAATATATCAATTTTGTAATATTTAGTTTTCATATATCAATATAAAAATATTTTATTGTCATGTTATTTTTTCAGGAAAATTGTGAAAATTCCAGAGGACCAACGAGCTGATATCTGAAATATGCCAGTAGGAATGTCCAAAAACGTGTACAAGGAGATGGTTAAAGAATTGGACATAATTGCATCACAGGAGGAGCTATCTCAACAACGACGTGTTTCAAATGCATGTAATCATTGAATTTCTCTATTAGGTACAAATAATTAATTATACATTAAATATTAATTTTCAAATATTCTCTTACAGAAAAGAAAAGAAAATGGAACTCATTTTGCACATAAAACTGGACGATGAGGAAGAAAAGGGTTGATAGCAAAATTTGTGAGTAATTGTTATTTCCTTATAACAACTTTAAGGGTTTTTTTTTTGTATATTTTAAGTTGTTTTACAACAGCCATCATTGAATGTCTTCAAACAGGTGCTAACATACAAAGAAAAGCCATCAGAAAAATTGATTGACATTGGGTTAATTAAGGGTTGTGAGTATATGTTGGCATATCAAAAATTAATTGTTGAATTTGTAAGTATAATCGATGTTGTTTTACTTCCCACATTTTATAATTAATGAAACAACAATAATACTTTATATTAAATATATGATTTATTATGGGGTATAAAACTTGCAGGAAACAAAGTATGGAATTGAACCAACAGAAGAATTGTTAATACAAAGCATGAGATTTGATTTTGAACATATGTGTACGATTCATGAGTCACTTCTTGCTTTGGAGGTACGTCATTTTTCAATTTACATTCATGTATATTATTTATTTCAATTTTCATTATTTTCACCAATGTAGATAGACTCACTACAATTTATTTTTATGTTTGTAGATGGAACTTCAAGAAGAACAAAACAATCGAGACAATCTACCAAACATTCAACAAAATAACCCCAAGGCATGGAAGTAGCTCGAGCACTAACAGCAGTTCCAATGAAGAATGATGACCAATATATTTGGATATCAATGCAAGTTGCAATTGTATTATTTTTAAATAATTGTCTGTGAAAAATAGACATTTATGTTTAATGTAATGGACATAGTGTCCCAATTGAAAGACAAGGGATTACCGATAAGTGTCCCATTTTGTATGACAAAGACCCTCTTATTCATATAATAAAATATGTTTTAATTTATTTTATTGCATTGTCCACTGTCATTGTGAAATGTTACATTGTTGATTAAATATATGGATGACTAAATATTATAATGAAGAGATGCAAAATCTAATGATATAACAAATTAATCCAAACATTGTATCCAAATTCACTAATCAAAATATAAGATATATGTAAATGTTTTGATCAATAATGGAATTAAAAAATAACAATAATTGCACTATCACAGGTCGATGTTTCTCGGTGTATTTTAATTATTAATATCATCGGCGCATTTAATATTAAAACTCATTAGTGTGTATAATATTAAATTTGCACCGATGCTTTCTGTCTTTAAATCACCGAGGCGTTTTTCCATGTAACGCATCGGTGCATATTATTTGATACAGCATCAGTGCCTTCTTTTTAACAATGCATCGGTGTGTTCTATGCAGAAATCCCTAGTGCTTAATTATTTTTAACTGTCCTAGTGCGTTTTGATGGTAACGTCTCGGTGCTTACACGAAAAAATGCCCCGGTGATTATATGACAAACGCCTCGGTGTTTAAATAATTTACTTCCCCGGTGCTTTCATATTTTACGGCCCTGGTGCTTGAAGTTAAGTGTACAACACTAATGATGCATGTGTATGTACGCACCGGTGCTTGTGCCTTATAAAAACACACCGATTTGTAAACATCCGCTAACACCTCTGACCGCCCAAATTTTTTTAGTTATAATCAACTTTCGTTATAGTATCTGCAAAAACATCTGTTATCGATAACAGATGTTGTAGTAGATGTTTTTTTTATAATTTTTGCCAATTTTGTAACACTAGAAGCATCTGCTATAACCTCCACTAAAAGGTCTTTTCCTTGTAGTGCCTCCTAGATAAATATGCTTCTAAAGACAATAAATAAAGAAGTTGCATTGTTGACATTTCCCTAGAAACAACACCAAAAATCACGGACCTTTTAATTACCTTTCAAATTCCTTAGAAAGATTGTTCATTTAATTGTCAATCCAGAATTTGTATGGAACTTTTGAACTATCATGCATTGTATACATGCCAAGGAAAATCATTTAAACACTATTCGAGATATGAATTTGTAGCGAGAGAAAATGTTTAGATCAAAAGTTCAAGATATCTTTTGACAAAGTCACCAACTCTAAGGACATCAAACTAGCAAAGATTTAATAGTCTATACTATCACAGTTGAGCCTGGAAGAACTTGGTTTTGTGACCCCTAGTTAAGTGGGAAAATGAAAGAAGTAACAACAAGATAATCCAATTCAACCAGCATGGAAGCACTTGTTGTTGTGACCCCGATTGAATGTAATTGAAATAATAGCTAATCGAATTTAGTTGGCCTGGAAGCACTTGGTGTTGTGACCCCAGTCTGAATGTAATTGAAAAGGAAAGAATCTAAGCCAATTGCAGAAAACACACTCGGTTGATTATTGATTCTAAATTGTGGTTGTGCTAAGAAATACTATCCTCTTTTCAATATTACAATTAATATTAAAAGAGATCTCCATGAAATATCCTGAAATTTTTTTGAGTATTTAGAAGTACAAAAGAAAAAATCAAGAAATGAATCAAATAAACATAATAGAAAAAATTGAAACAAAGTATTCTAGTGTTGCAGCAAGATGGAAACCATTCTAAGTGGTTTTGCTATTGTAATTAAGGGAAAATTGACATTTTATGCTCACTAATGGAAGAATGCTAAGATATTGTTCCATGAAAATATCATAGGTATTTTATAAGAGAAGTTGAAACACTAGGTCATTGTTGCAACACCCCTCATGAAATTGTGATGCAGGAGCATCGCCCACGTCAAGCGAGCCAGCGCGAAAGTGGGAGACAGCTGGACAAGCCAGCATAATTTTCTTTTTTGAATTTCACATTGAAACTATTGCGCAAAACATTAATGTGTTGATTTGATGAAGCGCACTTTGTACATTGTAATGGACCTTGAGCGGATAGCTCACGTCCTTAGGTAGATGAGGCATTTAATAGACTTAATGTAAAGCAGATAGGAAATTTAATTCTAGATTTGATAGCATAGAACTCGAGAGGGAAATGGGATATAGACACCCTCCTTTGTACATTGTAACATTAGTTGATTATCATTGAGAGCATTCAGAAGAGAAGAGCATGCAGAGAAGTGTATGAAGAACACTCATGTACAGATATTGAATTAATAGAAGAAAGCTTTAATTCAATTCCATGGTTGTGTTATTCTTTGTGTATTGATGATAGTATGCTCATGAATGTTTGCTTCTTGTTATACATTTGCTTTTATATGTTGTGTATGTGATTTCATGGTTGAATTGAAGTCTGTGAGAACCAGGAGTTAGTTTCAATTGTTTCTCTATCTTGAACCAGATAATTCCTGCAAGGAGTGCAGTTGAATCGTCCGCAAGGAGTGCGTTGACAGAAGAGTTCAGATAGAGGTAACTTTTGTTCTAAGTTCTTGGAAGTGCAGATTGGGCACCGGAGCTGTGCAAGGCATGCGCAGGCTAGACAAAGTCTCAGAGTTGTGATTCTGAGCTAAGGAAATTTAGACTACTGCTACAGGTGTGCGCAGGGTCGAAGACTTCAACACTTAGTTGTGTTCGAAGGTTTGTCGCAAGGAGTGCGTGCAAGGAGTTTCCGGAAGGGACTCGAAAGCTGTGGGAAAAGCTCAAGAGGGATAGGCCTTCAATGTTTGTTGAAGGGCAACGGAGAGAAGTTGCGTGAGCAGGTTGAACGGAAGGGTCGCAGGTTAGCGAACAAGTCTCGTAGAGGGACACTTCTTGCCCGCGGGTGGTGTAAGAAGAAGAGTGGACGGTCAGTATTCTCTGTGGAGAATCTGTGAGTTTCGGTGAATCGTTGGATCTCTCGGAGTTACAGGGAGGTTACAGCGTAGGCGAGGAGAAGTTCAAAGTTCAAAAGGGCAGGAGCCATTGATAGAGATCACGAGGAGCGTGGATCTACTCGTAGATCGGTTATCAGGCCATCGCGAGAAATGAGCGAAAGGATTGGTCGTGGAAGTTGTGAGAGTGCGAGAGGCGAAGTCCCGACGATTGCGTGGATAGTGTGGGCCACAGCAGGGTGATGTGGCAGGTAACACGAGATATCGGAAGTTCGGTGTCTCGGGCATCGGGAGTCGACGAGGGAATTATTAGACCTTGCGAGTAGCGAAGTCGTGAGGTAGCGATATCTAGGGTATCGGAACCTCGAGCATCGGAGGTCGAGGAAGGAGGCATTTAACCTCGCGAGGGGGAGAGATCGCGAGTTCGGCGTTTCGGCGTCTCGTGTATCGGGGAGTGGAAAACCGAGCGCATGGAATCGCGAGTGATGAGATTCCGATAAGGACAGAAGTGCCGATAAGGTGGGAGGAAGTCAGAGTTGACCAAAGTCATCGGGTCTCGGGGATTCGAGGACCCAAAGATAGATCGTGAACTCGCGAAGTCACGAGTTCTGACTTCTCGATAAGCTAAAGGAAGAGGAGTCGCGCGAAGTGAACTGTGGGTATTGAGAGGTCTCGATAAGGGATCGAAAGAACCTTGAAGTTCTTCGGGCCTAGGGGAAGAAGGTCCTGGTGAGAGCAGGCGTGTCGGGTTGGCACATTTTCATCAAGTGGTATCAAAGCGGGAATTCTTTTCTTTCTATAGCAGAGAAGGAGGATTACACCATGCCGCCCAAAAGAGAGAGGCAGTCACCTAATCCAGAGGACAGGGAGGTACGAAGAAGAGGCAGGCCGGGAGAAAATCCATAAATGGAGCGGCAGATGAGAGATCTCTGAGCAAGACTCGAAGAGATGGAGACAACTCAAAGACGCAGAGTTGGTGAAGGGGATCTTAGTGATTCCGAAGTTGAAGAGGAAGCTGGACATGAAGAAGAGGTCACAGCAGAAGATGCATCAACCGAGCGGTTGATCAAAGCCATTGTAAGGATGGGTGCGAAGGCGAAAATGGACATTCTAGTCTATGAGGGGAATCTAGATGCAGAGGAGCTGCTAGATTGGATTAGAGCTCTTGACACATACTTCGATTATGAAGATGTGAAAGAAGATAAGAAGGTCAAGCATGCGGTTACGCGCTTGAAGGGACATGCAGCATTATGGTGGGATGAGCTTCAGGAAGATAGACATTCCAAAGGCAAGCAAAAGATTAAAAGCTGGAATCGAATGATAGCAAAGATGAAGGCAAAGTTCATCCCAAGGGATTATCAAATCACAYTGTTCAGGAAAATGCAGAACCTGAGACAGAAACTGATGACAGTGAAAGAATACACTGAGGAATTCTATCGACTAAACATCAGAGCAGGTCATCGGGAGAGGGATGATGAGAAATTTTCCAGATATCTGAATGGTCTGAGATACGACATTCAGGATGAATTAAGCATGCTAACCATCAGGACGGTGGAAGATGCTTATCAGATGGCTCTGAAAGCCGAAGAGAAGCTGAGCCGAAAGAAAGGACAGCGAGGGTGAGGCAGAAGCCAGCCAAGAGGCAAAGTGGTTGCCCAGGACAAATACCAGAATCCCAAGGAGGAATGGAAGAAACCTCAGGGTAAGGTTGAAAGAGGTGGAACCTCACAACAGAGGCAGCCATATGTAGAACAGAGAGGACAGCAAAATGATCAGTGAGGTGATTATGCTGATGCAAATACTTTTCCTCGTACTAGAGGTCGAGGTAGAGGAAGAGGTGGAGTAATCACATGCTTTACATGTGGGAAGAATGGGCACAAGTCATTCGAGTGTCCAAAGAAAAAGAAAGACATTGCAGAAGCTCACATCACAGAAGCGCAGAGGCGAGATGTTGAGGCTGAAGACATAGAAGGCAGAAGATCGCTTGGGATGCATAAAGTCCTTTTGACACTTGAGAAGGAAGTGGAAAGCTCAGTCCAAAGGACCAGAATTTTCAAAATAGCTTGCGAGACCAAGGACAGGGTATGCAAGGTTATCGTGGACAGTGGTAGCACAGATAATCTTGTTTCAACCGAGATGGTGGAAAAGCTAGAGCTAAAGACAACTGATCACCCGAGCCCATACAAAGTTTCATGGCTACAGAAGGGACATCAGGTGAGTGTCACCAAACAATGTTTGGTTGAATTCAAAATAGGAGAAGATAATGATAAGATTCTGTGTGATGTTATTCCCATGGACGTATGTCATTTATTGCTGGGTAGACCATGGCAATATGACAGAAATGTGATTCATGATGGGAGAATGAACACATATACCCTGGAAAGGAATGGGATGACATACAGGTTGCTTCTGATAAAGGATAAAGAGGTGAATTCGGAAGTAGACAGCACAATACTTCTCATGAGTGGGAAGGAACTTCTTACAGAGGTTGAGAAGAATGAAGATCCACAATTCTTTATTGTCAGAAAGTCGAGGATTGTTCTGACTAGCACAAGAATGGATGATTTGTTGGATGAGGTTCAGGAACTGCTGGAAGAGTTCGCTGATATCATAGTGGACGAATTACCCCATTCGTTGCCACCGATGAGAAGTGTGAGTCATCACATAGACCTCATACCAGGAGCTAGTTTGCCAAATAAGGATGCGTACAGGTTGACGCCGCAAGTAAATGAAGAGGTCAAGAGGCAGGTCCAAGATTTGATGGACAAAGGGTTGGTCAGGGAAATCTTGAGTCCATGTGTTGTTCCAACAGTACTCAGTCCGAAGAAAGACGGAGGCTGGAGGATGTGTACCGACTCAAGAGAAATCAACAAGATAACCATTAGATACAGATTTCCACTGCCGAGGATGGACGATCTGATGGATTGCTTGAGCGGAGCAAAGTATTTTTCAAAGATAGATTTGAAAAGAGGATATCACCAGATTCGCATGAGAGAAGGCGATGAGTGGAAGACAGCCTTCAAGACCAACAAAGGGTTGTATGAATGGCTATTCATGTCATTTGGCTTGACGAATGCGCCAAGTACCTTTATGAGATTGATGAATGAAGTCCTGCGGGAGTTCATCGGAAAGTTTGTCATTGTTTATTTGGACGACATACTGATTTTCAGTAAATCAAAGGCTGAACACTTGAAACATTTGGCCATTGTGATGAGGAAGTTACAGCAGGAGAAGTTGTTGATCAATATGAAAAAGTCCTCATTTATACAGACACAACTCATTTACTTGGGTTTTGTTATTTCAGCGATTGAATTGAGGATGGATCCGGATAAGGTGGAAGTGATCAAAAATTGGCCATCACCGAGAAATATTTTCGAGGTGAGAAGCTTCCATGGTTTGGCTAGTTTCTATAGGAAGTTCATCAGGAATTTCAGTGGGATTAGTGAAGCGATGATGGATACAGTGAAGAAACGGCATAAGACTTTTCATTGGACAGCTGAGGCTGAGAAGAGCTTCAATCTGTTGAAGCGGAAGATCACAGAGAAACCAGTGTTGGTGTTGCCAGATTTTCGGAAGACATTTCAGGTGAAATGTGATGCAAGTGGGTATGCCATAGGAGCAGTCTTGAGTCAAGAGGACAGGCCAGTTGCATATTTCAGCGAGAAGTTGGATGAGGCGAAACTGAAATACTCCACGTATGATAAGGAATTTTATGCTATCATACAGGCACTGAAAAAGTGGAGGCATTACTTGATCCCAAAAGAATTTGTTTTGTATAGTGATAATCATGCATTGCAGTTTGTGACTCAACAGAAGAAGTTGAATCAGAAACATGCTAAATGGGTAGAGTACATGCAGAATTTTACATTCGTGATAAAACACATTTTCGGTACTGCTAACAAAGTGGCTGATGCTTTGAGCAGGAAATGTTTGTTGCTACAGGAGTTCCAAGTCAAAACTTTGGATTTTGATAATCTCAGGGACATGTACGCAGGAGATGCAGATTTTGGTGAGGCATATGAAGCAGCTGAGAATCCAGTTCTCAGAGATCGAAGCCCTTGGATGGATTAAATGATCCAGGAAGGATTGTTGTTCAGAGGCAAACAGTTGTGTATTCCGAATTGCTCCATGAGGGAGAACCTGTTGAAGGAGAAGCACAGCAGTGGATTGGCCGGACATTTTGTCCATGAAAAAACATTCATGAAGCTGAAAAAATCATATTTTTGGCTGGGGATGCGTGCAGATGTCAAGAGGTTTGTTGACAGATGCAGAGTTTGCCAGCATTCGAAAGGGAGAAAGCAGAATGCAGGTTTTTATCAGCCATTGCCCATACCAGAGAGGCCATGGGAGGCGATCAGCATGGATTTCGTATTGGGGTTACCGAGGACGCAAAGAGGTGTTGATTCCATCTTTGTAGTCGTGGACAGGTTTTCAAAGATGGCACATTTTATACCATGCTAGAAGACCAGCGATGCGACGCACATCGCAAATTTATTTTTCAAAGAGATCGTTAGACTTCATGGATTGCCGAAGAGTATAGTTTCAGACAGAGACACAAAAATCATAGGGCACTTTTGGAGGACGCTATGGAAGAAGCTAGGGACTAACTTAGTGTTTAGTTCTGCTTATCATCCTCAGATGGATGGACAGACGGAGGTGGTAAATCGAAGTCTGGGAGATTTGTTGAGAAGCTTGGTGATAGAGCACCACAGCAGTTGGGACAATGTGTTGCCACAGGCAGAATTTGCATACAATGATTCACTGAATCGGAGTACAGGCAAGAGCCCATTTCAGATTGTGTATAGCACACAACCGAGAGGAGTTTCTGAGCTGAAGGATTTAGAACAGACTGCGACTAGCAGTGCTAGTGCAGAAGAATTCGATGAGGCAATGAAGGAACTTCACAGTAGGGTGAAGCAGCGACTGCAAGATTCAAATCAGGAATATAAGCACAGAGCAGATCAACATCGGAGACAACTTCAGTTTGGAGTTGGCGATCTAGTTCTGGAACATCTGAGGAAAGAAAGGTTCCCAAGGGGAACATACAACAAGCTGAAAATGAAGAAAATTGGACCATGCAGAGTCCTAAAGAAATTGGGAGAAAATGCTTATGAGATTGAATTGCCGGATGAGATTGGAATATCTATGACATTCAATGTCTCAGACTTATATCCATATAAGGCTGAGGAAGCAGGAGCTAGAAATGATGAACAACCAGAGGTTCAGTGGCAGAAGCAGATGCCGATTGTAGAGAAGCCACAAATGGAATGCATACTGGATAAGCGAGTGGGTAAGAAGACCAGAAGAAAAGAATACTTCGAGTATTTGGTCAAATGGAAGAATCACCCAGTGGAGGATGCCAGCTAGGAGACCGAAGCGATGATCCAAAAGCATGGACACACCGTGCAGGAGCTCATGGACAGAAGCCCATAAAATTTTTCAAGCGAGGGAGCAAACGCGCCAACTCGACACTCCTGCTCTCACCAGGACCTTCTTCCCCTAGGCCCGAAGAACTTCAAGGTTCTTCCGATCCCTTATCGGGACCTCTAAATACCCACAGTTCACTTCGCGCGACTCCTCTTCCTTTGGCTTATCGAGAAGTCGGAACTCGTGACTTTGCGAGTTCACGATCTATCTTTGGGTCCTCGAATCCCCGAGACCCGATGACTTTGGTCAACTCTGACTTCCTCCCACCTTATCGGAACTTCTGTCCTTATCGAAATCTCGTCACTCGCGATTCCATGCGCTCGGTTTTCCACTCCCCGATACACGAGACGCCGAAACGCCGAACTCACGATCTCGCCCCCTCGCGACTTCGCTTCTCGCAAGGTTAAATGCCTCCTTCCTCAACCTCCGATGCCCGAGGTTCCGATACCCGAGATATCGCTACCTCACGACTTCGCTACTCGCGAGGTCTAATAATTCCCTCGTCGACTCCCGATGCCCGAGACGTCGAACTTCTGATATCTCGTGTTACCTGCCACGTCACCTTGCTGTGGCCCACACTATCCATGCAATCGTCGGGACTTCGCCTCTCGCACTCTCGCGACTTCCACGGCCAATCCTTCCGCTCCTTTCTCGCGATGGCCCGATAACCGATCTACGAGTAGATCCACGCTCCTCGTGATCTCGATCGATGGCTCCTACCCTTCTAAACTTTGAACTTCTCCTCGGCTGCGCTGTATCCTCCCTGTAACTCCGAGAGATTCAACGATTCACCAAAACTCGCAGATTCTCCACGGAGAATACTAACCGTCCACTCTTCTTCTTACACCACCCACGGGCAAGAAGTGTCCCTCTACGAGACTTGTTCGCTAACCTGTGACCCTTTCGTTCAACCTGCTCGCGCAACTTCTCTTCGCTGCCCTTCAACAAACTTTGAAGGCCTATCCCTCCTGAGCTTTTCCCATAGCTTTCGAGTCCCTTCCGGAAACTCCTTGCACGCACTCCTTGTGGCAAACCTTCGAACACGACTAAGTGTTGAAGTCTTTCACCCTGCGCACACCTGCAGCAGCAATCCAAATTTCCTTAGCTCAGAATCACAACTCTAAGACTTCGTCTAGCCTGTGCACGCCTTGCACGGCTCTGGTGCCCAATCTGCACTTCCGAGAACTTAGAACAAAAGTTACCTCTATCTGAACCCTTCTATCAACGCACTCCTTGCGGACGATTCAACTGCACTCCTTGCAGGAATTCTCTGGTTCAAGATAGAGAAACAATTGAAACTAACTCCTGGTTCTCACAGACTTCAATTCAACCATGAAATCACATACACAGCATATAAAAGCAAATGTATAACAAGAAGCAAACATTCATGAGAATACTATCATCAATACACAGAGAATAACACAACCATGGAATTGAATTAAAGATTTCTTCTATTAATTCAATATATGTACATGAGTGTTCTTCATACACTTCTCTGCATGCTCTTCTCTTCTAAATGCTCTCAATGATAATCAGCTAATGTTACAATGTACAAAGGTGGGTGTCTATATCCCGTTTCCCTCTCAAGTTCTATGCTATCAAATCTAGAATTAAATTTCCTATCTACTTTACATTAAGTCTATTAAATGCCTTATCTACCTAAGGACGTGAGCTATCAGCTCAAGGTCCATTACAATGTACAAAGTGCGCTTCATCAAATCAACACATTAATGTTTTGCGCAACAGTTTCAAGGTGAAATTCAAAAAAGAAAATTATGTTGGCTTGTCCAGCTGTCTCCCACTTTCGCGCTGGCTCGCTTGACGTGGGCGATGCTCCTGCATCACAATGTCATGAGGGGTGTTGCAACAATAACCTAGTGTTTCAACTACTCTTATAAAATACCTATGATATTTTCATGGAACAATATCTTAGCATTCTTCCATTAGTGAGCATAAAATGTCGATTTTCCCTTAATTACAATAGCAAAACCACTTAGAATGGCATAAGTTGTGAGGATACATACTTGAGGGAAAATATATCGTTATACTCAAATTCAGGTTGGAAGGATGGGAGAAAGTGGCACAAAATGGCAAAGCAAAGGTGTGAAAAGGATGGTGTTTTAGACGCCCGTCAATTTTGATTCAGGAAATAACTATGGTGGTCACTAAGGTAAAAGAATTGCTAGTGTCTACTCTTCCTAGATGGATTTTTGAAGTTGTTAGTATAGAGGGGGAATCCAGGGGGTTGTTGGTAGAATGGCACAAGTCCCTTCAATTAAGGAGTGTCTCTTTTTCTAAAAATACCATCAATATATATTTTTTCTCCCCATGTTTAGATTCATTTTTCAATTTTATTAATGTTTATGGACCTTTTTAGTGCAGGGAAGGTTTCTAGGATTCCTTTTTGGGGAACATGGATTTGAGAAAGGACAATGTAATCATGGTAGGTGATTTGAAGTTCATATTGATCCTAGGTGGATGTGGGGGTGAGATAGAAGGATGTACCCTATGTTTAAATACCTCCTACACAATATTGATGATGGGAGTCTATGTGACATAGATCCATTGACTTTGAAACCCACCTAGAGAAACAATAGGGTGGAGCAAGATCTATCTCCAAGAGAATCGACAGATTCCTTGTGGTTGAACAACTTATTGTCAATTTGGATAATATTAGAACAAGGATACAAGAAGCAAGTCCCTCTGACTATGTCCCTATTTTCCTACAAGTGGGGGATATTAATCCAAAACCCCCAAGTCCTTTTAAATTCAATTCACCCTAGTTGAAAGACCATGAGTTCATAGACCTAGTTCAAAATGAATGGAAATATTATGATAGGCAGTTGGAGGATTCTACAAAGTTCCAGTTTCTTGAAAATATAAAAAGAATCAAAAGTAAAACTATCGAATTGACAAAGGTTGAATTCCATAATTCTCAAGAGCGTGTATGGATATTGTAAGAGGATATTGCAAATGTTTTCAATTTTAATCTTAACGGAATTTTCAATGAATCAGAGTTACAGTCCTAAAAGTTGGAGGCTGCTAAAAAGGAGCTACTGGATTGGGAAGAATCCAAATGGAGACAAAAGAGAAAAGCTACTTGGATTTCACAAGGGGATGAAAATACTAGATTTTTTTATAGCCATGCAAAAAAGAGGAAGAATATAAACATCATTTGGAGTATAAAGGATGAGAAAGGGGACCAATTTCATAGATTCATAGGATGGAAGATTCATGCAACAACCATTTTAGTAACCATTTTAAGGATCCCCCTTTCCCTCACATAGTAGAGATTGTTCAGATGGCAACTTTCTTCTCAAGTTTCATGGTTTAGGATTAGAATAAGACCCTCATGGAAGAGGTATACATGGAGGAATTACAATTAGTGATTAAGTATTTCTAGAAAGACAAGAGGTCGTGCTCAAATGGATGGTCTATTGGATTTATTGGATATTTTTTTTATTTACTAGGTAAGGATCTATTAGTGGTTGTGGAGGAATCTAGGATTTCTGGTAAGGTCCTGAGGGCCTTAACTCTACTTTCTTAACTGTGATCCCAAAGAAAGATGTCCTTGAATCTTTCGAAGATTTTAGGCTTATTTCTCTTTGTAATGTTGTGTACAAGGTTATTTCTAAGATCATTGCTAGAAGACTCAAGCCTATGCTATCCCTTGCTATCTTAGGTGAACAATTTAGTTTCTTAGATAGTAGGAAAATTCATGAGGCTATTGATATAGCTCAAGAAGGCCTCCATACTATAAAGGAAATAATAAATCCTCCTCCATTATCAAACTTGACTTATATAAGGCATATGATAAGGTCAATTGGTCATATCTTAGATTGATGATGCTACATGTAGGGTTTTCTTGTGATTTTGTTAATTGGGTGGAGTGTTGTTACTATTTTGTTTCTTTCTCTATATTGAGTAATGGTCTTTCTTCCCCTTTTTCCCAACCGACAAGAGCACTAGGGAAAGGATGTCCTCTATCACCCCTCCTCTTTCTTCTTATAGTAGAGGGATTAAACAAATATCTTCTACATGAATAGGGCTTTGGCATATTGAAAGATATGTTTAGGGACATGTGTATCTTTAACTCATTTGATGTTCATAGATGATGTTTTTATTATTTCGGAATGGATCATTGAGGAATGCTAAAGCTATTCATCATGCTTTAGAGTTGCATCGTAAATCTATAGGGATGGAATTCAATCAGCATCAATCATGCATTATGTTTCATAAATTTTTCAAAGCTCAACAAAGAACTATAAGGATCCACTATCTCTTAAGGAAGGGGATTTTCATAACGGACTCAAATATCTTTATTTTCACCTAAAAACAAATGAATATGGCCTCAAGGATTAGCTTTGGTTGTATAGAATAATTGACAATAAGATTACATCTTGGTACACTAGATGGCTTTTCTTAGGTGGCAAGCTCACTTTGGTCAAAGCAGTTCTAGAAGCTATGTATGTCTACTAGCACACGCCGACATATATCCCTAAAGGAATATTGCATACGATCAGGAGAAAGATCTTGAGCTTTATTGGACTAGAAAGCATGATAAGGAGAATGTGTCTTTGGTTAGATGTGAAAGACTAGCTCGACCTAAGAAGGAAGGAGGTTGGGACCTCAAGAATATTTTTCATTCCTCCAAGTCATTGGTTGCCAAAGTTTATGGAAGGTGATCGTAAGTATTGGTCTATGTAGGGATGTCCTAACTCAAAAATATATTCTTCCACTATCAATATTGGATTAGATTAGGAGACCCACTAAATATCATCCTAATGCCTATGTTGTTTAGAAAGCTTTGGTTCAAGCCTTTGCTTGGTGGGGAATTAGCTAGCTTTGAATGTTGGTGTGGAAAGAGAATTAGATTGGGGGTGGACCCTTGGATTGGTCGGGGGAATGATTATAGGTTATTTGTTGAACTTTGAGATTCACTAAGATCCCTCAACATAACCACTTTAGCAAATGTTGACCTTTTTTCAGGGATGGAGATTGGATACAATCTGAATCCCTTGGATTGGAGAACTTAGAATATGAAGAGTGGAATAAATATGTTTAGAAATTGACTATTAGTAAAACAATTCTTAGCAAGAGGACAATTTAGTGTGGTCAAAAAATATTGTTGGGGGTTTCTATATGACAAAATTTGGGTACGAGGCTATTTTGTGATAGAACAAGGAAAAAATCATTAGTTGTGGTGGAAGAAGGTTTGGAATATCAAGGCCTCTTTAAAATGTCGATTTTTTCTCTAGATGGCACTCTCTAACAAATTCCTTACGTGGGACAATTTTATTAAAATACCTTTTGAGGGCCTAGGTTAGTGTCAATTGTGTAGAGGTGTTTCCAAGATTGTTTATCATATGTTGGTCATATGCCATTACTCTTTGGAAGTCTAGGATGCATCATTGACTCTCACATGAGTAGTTGGAAGCTAGAGAGGTGATTCATTGGAAGAAATTCTTAAATCTTGGTGGGAGAATGAAAGACTAAGAGAATATGAAGTTTTTCCTTTATTAGTGGTTTGGCCCATCTAGAGAAGTAGAAATGTAGTGTTTTTTTAGGATAAAATGATCTCTCCCTTGCAAGTCTTTTACAAAATCAAATATTCTCTTGAAGGTTTCAAGAAAGAGATTATAAGAAAGGTTTCGAGGAAGACTCCACATCCACAAATTGACAAGTCTGGGCCTTGGGTATTTTTCGACGAAGCGTTCAAACGAAACCCAAGTAAATGTGGGGTGGGAGGGGTCCTCTTCTTTTCAGGTCAACACTTCCTTTCCTTTTTGTGTGGCTTAACGCTTGGTTCCAATAATGTGGTTGAGGTAAAGGTGGTCTTGTTGTTGGTGGAGATTGTGGTGGAAAGAGGCATTCATGACATTCAGATATTCATTGACTCTCAGTTGGTGATCAACTAGAATTCAAGGCAAAGTAGGCATTTAAATTTGATGTTGGATCATCTTATCAAAATAGTTAAAGATGAATTATGAAGGTTGGGGAATTTCTTTTGTTGTCGCATTTATAGAGAATCAATTGTAATAACAGATGGTTTGTCCAAAAGGGATGTGAATGATCCAATAGGCTTACTAGAGATTGAAAAGTCTAGGGAGTTAGAGCATGATGTTGTGATTGTTAGGCATTTTTTTGTTTGATGACTTGTTATTTTTCTAGAATGAACATTTATGTGTTTCTACATTGGATTTGGTTTTTGTAGCCAACAATAGCTTAGTTATACTATTCAATTTATTTTAAAACGTTGTTGGAAATCTATAGTTCCAGAGCTATTGGATTCAATGAATAGTGATAGTTGTAGAGCTTGGAAAACTTTTTTCTTAGACCTAGTTATTTTTAGTGCCATAAACAAAGACACGTTTAAGATAGTAGATAAAATACATTTACACAACCATTATTTCCATACACAAAAGATGCCACTCACGTATTGGTAATGAAAATACTCACAAGTTATGGTGGGGCATAAACAAATTCTTGATTTTTCAATAAGATGGTGGAAGCAATTTCTAGTTAAAAACTTTGGATAGATTGTGGGTGATTCAATGAATCAATGCCTTGCACTAATACCAAAACAAAATGATTTCAATATTCTGCGTTAGGTAAGGAATAACAAAAATGGGAATGGAAAGCAATGTAAAATATTGTATGTTGTTTTATGAACTTTCTGTAAAACATAATCTAACTAAATTAGCTATACTTCCATATAAACAAAGAAAAACATAAACACCATATATTTTATATGTTACATGGAAAGCCCATATATATATATATATATATATATATATATATATATATCCATGGGGGCATTTAAGCTGTCGAAATCACCCAGGGATTATGCTCAACCTAGGCCACATCAACCCTTAACATGGCTAGATTTTAGGTGTCTCTTCCTAGCTATCGTGGAGTTTTGAACCCGGGTCTCCTTACATAACAAGACCCTTTGAAACCAATCATGCTAGCGGGATTTGACAAAATTATATCATTTTTACTGTGAGTATATAAGTTTCAATAAATCATGAAATCCTTGTTTGAAGAACAATGAGAGTATTTTTCTTGGAAGTTTAGACTAAAGTTGTGTGGAACTTCCAAAAACTAATTTGCAGACTCCATCATATCTTTTAAAGTAAATACACTAGACTGTGTTAGATTTGAACACCATAATCATTGAGTACTTTGCATTGCATGTAAATTTATCGAGTATGAAAACACAAAGGGGATACTACCCCTCAATATCTCATATTAGAATATTCTAGTTAAAATTTACGTTATTTCTTGGCCTTCATTGGCATGTTGTTTTGTCCTAAATTTTTTCCAATATACAATAATATACATTTCCCAAGCCATTATAAGTGTTAATCAAAACACTATCATTCAATGATTTCTAGTCCTTTATAGCATATGTATCAAGAATGCTAGCAATGTCATCTTCTTTAAGAATATGATCAATTCCATTTAATTCAAGGTCCATAGTTACATACTTGTATGTTAATCAAATTCCTCCATATAAAATTTTAAAGTTTGCAATAAAATTCAAATTTCCAAGTGTTGTACGGCTACCATAACTTTTAAAACACTTATGTTTCAATCAAATTTTAAATTTAATGTCCAATTTTGTATATAGACAAGATGAGACTTATATTAATCTATCTCAAAAGTCTTATATATATATATATATGAACTTCATTTTATATATATATATCTCAAAAGTCTTATATATATATATATATATATATATATATATATATATAAAATGAAGTTTTTGTTCTAAAATGTTTCCAACAATTTTATTTTTATGATATATATTTTTATCTAAACATGTATAGAATATAGATATATGAATCAATATATTAAGCATCCATATATAGTTAATCCACTTTTTTGTATTATCTATAAAAGTCCATGTTTCTCTCATAAATTTCCACAAAGTAAAATCCAAGAGATCCATGCACAATTTCCAAACCATTACAAGACACGGCAATTCAACTACTTTAGGTCAGTTATGTCATCTCTACCATGAAAAACAACAATGTCATATTCTTTAACCAGCAGATAGTTAACTCCATTGAATTTTATATATATATATATATATATATATATCACATGTCTCTTGGTTTAAAATTATAAAATTTGAA
The DNA here is from genome assembly GCA_032191745.1 of Picea mariana. Lineage (NCBI taxonomy): Eukaryota > Viridiplantae > Streptophyta > Pinopsida > Pinales > Pinaceae > Picea > Picea mariana. Next base: position 14,938 of record JASDQU010012189.1, on the reverse strand, counting down.
ATAGTAAAAATCAAAATTCCATGTGTTCTAGTATTATTATAACTTTTGAAACACTTAATTTCATATCTCCAATTTTAATTTTGCATAATAAGATGAGACATATTGTTCTCCCTCAAAAGAATACATTTTTTTTAGTTTCATAGGTCCAATTTTGTATAGACTAGATGAAATATATATTACTATATCTTAAAAGAATACATTATCTTTAATTTTATATGTCCAATTTGATAATAACAAGATTAAACATCTATTTTTCTATTTCAAAAGAATAAATTATTTTTATATATCATACAATTTCAACTCTTAATTTTTAAGAGATTCTTAAAACTTTATAAAATCAGTTTATACTAAATTAATATTAAAACATATTTTCATTTCCAAGTTTCAAGATAAGGGGCATACTAGAAGTAACAATGTTTTTAAGAAAAATCAATCCCCGAGAAACAATGATTTGAACAATAAACCAACTCGATTAATATTATGTAGCATGTATTATGTGTGTATAGCATAATTAGTTTCACATTGACTTTGGCCTTTGCCCTTCTAATGTCATCCAAGAAAATGTGTGTATAAATTATTTATGTGTCTCTCTCCAACATCACATATCGAAATATTCACTCATTTTCTTTTGAAAAAGTAAAATTTAATCTGTTTCTTTTATACGATTTCTAAAAAAGAAATTATATTAATTTTCACACACAACTATAACAATTATAATAAATTGGAAAAGAAGAAACTTTTGAAAAATAAAATTTATTCTATTTTTTAATAAAAGTTGGAAAATAAATATATTAATTTTTATACAAAATCTGTGTAAACTATCTTTAATATTAATTTCCCCACACAACCATGAAGCTCATAAAGCTGTATTTCTTCTCTAAAATACCTTCGAGAAAAAAAGAACCATAAAGCTCATAAAGCTGTATTTCTTCTCTAAAATACCTTTGAGAAAAAAAGAAATCATGTTGATTTCTAGTCACATAAAGTGGTAATCATCCAACCTAAGTTAGAATCCAAAGTTTTCAAACCCTAAGTTACACTCAAAGCTTTGTTTAATTACAAACAAACTCATTTCATTATAAATCAACGGTAAATGAATGACAACTGGCACACTTTACCTTCCCACACGAATGTGTTTCACAACTTTATGGAAAAAATCTGAACAAAGCATATAGCATCACTTACTATCTGAACAAACAAATACAGACATCGCATACATGATTTTCTGATTCATATTACAGATAAGAAAATAAAATGGGACACTAGAATTCCAATAACTTTTCAGAATTTGGCCACTGCTTATCATTGGCATTAACCTCAAATAATATATATTTTTTACAAAATTGTCTGTACCAGTCAAAGCATGTGGAGTCTACAATGTATACCAGTAAATAATATATATTTTTCGCAAAATGGTCTGTACCAGTCAAAGCATGTGGAGTCTACAATGTATATGTATGCCAGTATTACTGGAGAGGGAAAAACAACATAGTAAGGGGAATGAATCAAGTGCAATTATTTGTGAAAAGAAAAACCAGAATACATGTCTTTTAATACCATTTGTGTAGCATTGAATGATGCATAGCAAATGTCTTTTGAAATGTTACAGTGAAAGAAGCTTACTTTGAACGTTGAGACAAAAGCAATAACCAGGTTAATTCCCAGAAATTTCCAAGAAATATTTTCATGCATACTTTTGCACATTGCTTTCAACAAACTCGTCTGTTGTGTCACAAGCTGTTCCCAGTTACAAAGGAACCCAATGAAGCCACCAACTTCTCTGGACTTCCAATGTCCCCAATTCGAGCATTTGGTTTGTACGTCAGATGGATCAAAGGAGATGCAATTTACCTTCACAGTTCCATGTTTTTCATCTTCGAAATTTTCCTCCACCCAAGGCTCAGCACACTTCGGGTGACATTAGTTACCCTATAGTATGTTAGCAACTCGGCCTGTTCTCAGGTAGGAGGAAGAACAGATCTATATGGTTCGCCTGCCAAAGAACAAGGAGGAAGAACAGAGTTATATGGTTCACCTGCCAAAGAACAAATCATGAGTTGATGGAATTGGTCCCTAAAACACAAACAGCAGGGAAGGAAAACCCCAAGATTGGCAAACTTGTCTACACCTTTATTCAAATTCACAGGGCTATAACAAGCACCTTTATGAACAAAATATTGCAAGTATTTTGCATTATTGAAAAATTGCAGTTAAATATAAATTCCTGCACAGAAAAGAACCTGAAAAGCTTATGGAGAATCAAGGTCCGTGGCATGCAGTTGTTCCCTTGGAGTCTGTAATCTCCATTTTAATGCATCTTTATGCTTTCTTTTTGTGCTTTCTTCTTGAAGTCTCAGTTGAGACTTCAAAAAGAAATGACCGTACTAAGCAAATAAACAGTTCAAAATATACCCACAAACTTGAACAGAAACGGAAAGGAGAAGCCATACCTGAAAACTTGAGTGAGTGCAAGTTGTAGAGATTATTGGTGTCTTCGCTGAACTGGACCTTGGTGCTACTGTTGTTGTTCTGCTTCACAAGGAAAGAGCTGTTCTGCTTCACGATCTCCCATAATAGATGCCCTGGTACAGTTTTCATCCTCTGTGCAAGCTAAACAAGGTAAAACCCTATCTATATTTTTCATCCTATGTGCAAGCTAAACAAGGTAAAACCCTATCTATATCCCTCGATAAATAGGGAAAAAATTGAAACAAAGAGAAAATTAACATGTATTGAATGAAAATGGAGAAAACTCAATGCCTTGCATCCAAGTGGTGCTCTGCTATGCCTCACCGTCGTGCCAATGAAGCCCTTCTGGTGCTCCTCGGCAGGATTTGTGAGTATCAATTGCGGAGGGAAAACAAACCATGCTGTTACTGAAATCTTGATGGTTGAACTTCCCAGCAGAAGCATGATTTGTTTTGCCTCGCAATCGATACCGAAATCCTCTACCGAAAGCTTTAATTGACAAGAAAAGAATAATATGAACACGGGCACGGATTTAGCGAAGAGCGTCTGGCTATCAGTGGCAAATCAAAGATACGAAATACAGACTGTCAAGTTCCTTAAATGAATTTATAGAGAAATTTCAGAGATGTTGCGACGCCATCGGAAGGGGAATGCAGTTAAAGAACTTTGCTAGAAAACTGAGCAGAAGCGACTGGTGTGCTTAACCAAATATTGGTCCCGTTTTAATCCTATCAAATACAGAGCAATGCTGATAAAAAAACACCATATAACTAATCTCTACTCAATCGGTAACAGAGGGCTTATTCAATTTCTTGGCCTAAGGCCTTATTTCCCCGATCTATTTTCAGATCAGACCACCCTTTGGGGAGATTTTTGGTCATC
>JASDQU010012188.1:88707-102799 GCA_032191745.1 Picea mariana | reverse complement strand
GGTCTTCTTACATCCGCCTTATTCTATTTTATTGGAAGGCCTTATTAATATTGACCTTTATTACATCTGAATACATTGATCTACCTATGTGCAGGTTAGGACCTTAACATCCACCAACTTCTTCTTCTTCTTTATTAGTCTTCGATCTTATTATATTCATCTGCTCCTGTGCACAAAGACATAGAGCCTAAATCCGTAGTGGATAGGTGATCTGTGCACAACACACTAGATCCACCTTCCCAAAACCAGGTCAAGGCACAAAGCCAACTCCTTAATAGCACCAAGCCTTACTTTACACATCCATATTGCACAAATAAACTTCTAATCTCTTGCACTAATCCAACCATACTGTGCACATAGATAACACTACTAATTACATCGCTTAGCTACTTCTTATTTATACATTTACAAAAAGGCCTAAATATGGATAAACCCATGGGCCAGCATCCCATAACCCATTACATAAACCCTAGTAAACCCTTTTTTGGGTCCACAAGCCCACAAAATGAGCGAGATCCCACGATAGTTGCTCCGCTTGGATGCTCCATCTTCGACCAGCCTATCAAAGTACCAAAAGTGGTCAAACACGACCAGTATTTCCTCAAAACTTGGTCAAGGGCCAACAGGCCCCCAACACTCACTTGTGATGCGTCCCAAGTCACTCAGATCTGGGCAACACTGCTTCAAAGGCTTCGAGCTTAGATCAAGATACCTCGACTTGCTGCTTCGCCAGAGCCTCTTGCTCGGTGAACTCATGAATTAATTTCTCTGTAACAGACCCTTCCGAGTGTTGTTCCACTGTTGTAACCACTTGTTCTAGCTATGATCCTTGTCCTTCGATCTCTTCAAAAATCGTGCAAGATTCATCCTGCACTGGCTGGAGTCTCTGTGTAATCTCCATGACTCTGCTCTGGATGGCAGTAACCTACTGCTAGACTATGCGTTGTTCTTGTGATCTTTTCTTCCTCTCGACTGCAGTAAGCAGCTTCATCTACGCTTGGACGATGGATGCCTTTTGTTGTGCCTCCTGGATTTGTGCTTCCAGTTTCCTCAGCTTCGAGCCTTCTGTGAGGCATTCATAGGTATACGCACTATGGTCACTCAATTTCTTACATTATGAGGCCAGTGCCATGATCCTTCCAACTGTTCTCTTGGTGATTTCTTCCCTCTGATCATGCAATTCTTGCAGAGTGCTCGACACTTCTTGAAGTTCTAACTTCGTTACTCTTGCTTGAAGCTACTAAATGGCCTTAGCAAGCTTCCCTACTTGTATCTCAGTTGACTCTTCTTCCTCCTGTGCCAAGCTCGGCACAGAGCAAAGTGATTTAGTCACTGCTTCCTTAACCATAGTATGTTCTGCGAGCAACTGGTCTTTTTATTTCTGGATCTTCTCTTTTTCCTCCTCGAACATCACCCTAATTTCATCTTTCTCCTTCTACGCAACTTGAAGTTGCTCTAGACCTCCTCCTTCTCTTGCTTCAATGGTTATGTAGCTTGTTCCTTTTCTTCTTGGACTCAACGAAGTCGAGCCTCTATTGCATATTCTAACCTTCGTAATTGGGTGGGCTCATCCCCCAATTCTGTACTTTTCGACGAAGAAAGTGCAGTAGGTACTATGCAGCTCGAATTGATGGATTGATGTATCTCTTTCAGCTCTTTCTCGATTCTTTCGTACATCGTTTCCTGCTTCTCTCCATGTCTTTGCAAGATATCCTCTGAAGCATCTTCCACAGCTACAATAATGATATCTACATCCTCCACCGTGAGCACATTCTTCGACTGAGGCTTATTGGCTCAGGTCTTCTTTCTTGTCGAGGGTTTCTGTGGGGAAACCTTCCTTTTCTTCGATGTTGCGGCCTTAGTAGGGGGATCCTTCGGTGGTGTAACTTCGCCTTTGTATTTATTTTCTCCTTCTTCCACTCCTTCTTCTTGTTTTACTTCATCTCCTCCTCCTCCTGTGAGTGAATCATGCCTACTTTCCTCTGAGGCATTGTCCTCCTCATCGGTTTCTATGTTCTGCGCTTCCTCCTTTTTCTTCTTTTTCTTCGTGCTAGTCTGTCCATCATGTTCAACCCGGGTGACCGAGGGACTTTCGATGATGTCAGGGTCGGAAATTTATGTGTCTTCCACTGGTACAAGGAACTTTGTTGGCCATTCTTTGGTGATCTCCTCCATGTCTTCGTCGGTCAGCTTATAATAGGACTGCAGTTCCTCCTTAATTTCATCCTTGTGCGTAGTGATGTAGATAAAGTGTTGATCTGCGTGGAACTTTGCTAGCGGTCTGTAGTGGTGCAGTGTATTCAGGGTCATTTGTGGAAATGATTCAATGGCGCACTTCATATGTTGGTAATAAGGATGGAAGACAACATTCGACTACCATTGCTTTGACATGTCATTTGTATACCACAAGGTGGAGAACCTTGCGACTAGTGGCTCTGATGGCTCAACTTCTAGAAATGTTTCTCCTTCCAGCATCTGCCAAGCAACAAATGTGATTAAAACCAATAACCAACTGAAATCGAACTTGTAGCCCTGATCCTACGCTTCACGATAGTCCTTCTCGAGCTCGTTGATGAGGTAACTCGCCTAGTTCATTTGCATTCCTTCTACGCACATCCCTGCGAGGTCTACTACGAATCATGTGACTTGTGTTGGATGGTTCTTTCTAACGATATTACCAGCTATAAGTTGACAAGCTAGGTGCACTGCGCCATCCTGGATGGAAGCTACCCTGTATCCTTGCTTTCCCTTTTCAACATCGCCATAGTCTTCCTTTATGCGTTGTGCCAAGGAGCGATCCAAAGTCTTCCCTGGCTAGAACTGGTGAGGGTCTGGCCCCTGCATGCTCAGTCCTGTGATGAGGTGGATCAACATCGAATCCACAGTGATGCACCTTTCAAGCCACAGATACCCTCCATGGTAACACGACAAGAGGATTTTAACGCAAGATTTAACCTCTTGATGTCGACTGAAGTGAGGGATCTTCATCATGTTCCGAATGATGGACTGCATGAACTCCTTAATCCATAGCTGGGAGACTATGTGCAGCTTCTTCCTAGTCGTCTTCATCAAGTACCTATGCGACACAAGCATCACGTAGTTCTTCCTGTCGCCGAGGTTAAATTCGTTGTTCTTCGAGGCTGGGATATGTGCTAAATGGGGTCCAACTACGTGTATCCCCTTATGGATGTATGCGATGATCAACGTGTACTCAAATTCACACGGGATATTGTTGTGGTTCACCACACTAGCCAAAGGCGGTATGTACTCCGGCAAGACCGACGGGATCCACTTCGCGTTAGCCAAATTGTCGCGGTGTTTTCTTTGCTTCTTAGTAGTGCGTCCAGAACGTCATCCAATCGATGGGGATGCTTGCAATCCAACAGTCAACGATGCATGTATTCCTATAGACATAAATTTCTCATCCATGAGCTCCAAAAGAATCTCCTCCATAGATTTCTCTAGCGCGCTATGTTCGCCCAACATTCACACTTGTAACCAACTAGATCAGGTAGGAGAACAGACAAGCGAGGTAATCAAACAGATGGTGAGGTCTAGAAAGCACAGTGTGATACAATGGATTCTCTGTTAGATCGAATAATCACGGGTGGAAAAAAGTGGTCTCAGTGCAGCGTCCGATGGGTTAAATAAGCAAGCGTTGTAACAGATTATTCCAACGGGAAGGAATGTCTCAATCAATACAAATCCGTCCGTTATGGCACGGTCTCAATGGTCCAATAGCGGTATTTCCATCAATAACTACGTCTCTAGCCATTCTGGACCATTATTCTAACGGTCGGGGTGCCTCCAACAGTCATATAGCTTCGTCGTGGCGAAGTCCCATTCTGCATGGTTATGTTATTCCGATGAGGTTCAAGTTCTGCAGATCTTCCTCCTGCGAAGTCTTTTATGGAACTTCTCATAGCTTTTCTAACTTGGATTTCTTCTTACTGAGCTTCCTCACCTTCTTTCCTATGATCTGAGTCTCTGGATTCCTCTTCCCATTCTTATTCTTATCTTTTCTTAGCATAGTGACTTCGCCCTGCTGATGTTCTTTCAAAGGGTTTGAAGGTATATCTCCTCTCTCATTAACTCCATGATAGGTATTCTTCTTTCTTGCATGGGCAGGTTCTTCAAGTCTTCTTGCGTTCTTTCAACTTCGATAGCTAGTTCTCTTGCCCTCTGTTGCTTCGGCTTATCCTCTTGTTCTTCTATTAGTTTCTCTATTCTTTTGGTTATGAGGTCCCTTAATTATTGTTTTTTCTGTTCTCGTGGCTTCCTCCTCTTAATTCATTCTGATCTGATCTTTCGCAATCCAAGTCTTTCCTAATAAAAGTGGGAAAGGGGCGATGTTCTCAACAAACCTAATAACTTCAAAATCCTCTTATGTTGACGTTTCATGAACAATCATAGGTATATTAGTAACTCTTCCACATAGGGTTATCATCTTTCCTTTAAACAAGCCTATCCTTCCCAATGAAAGTGTCATAGAAGACTTTCCCAAAATTTCCCAAGTACTTTTTGGCATATAGTTCACATGTGTTTCTTCATCTAGTACACATTCTATGTCGAAGTCTTCTATTCTTGTAACTATGCACTATTTTTCTTTCATGATCTCTGGTAAACTGATGTCTCTGTGATCATCCATTACTTCTTTTAGCATAGTTTGAGCTTTCTCTGATTCTTTCTCGTTATGATTCTTTAACATTTCCTTAGTCTCTTGACCTTCTTTATAGTTTTCTTGTCTCATGTTCATCTTTTCAACTTTAGAAATCATTCTTGGGAAATCCTCAACCTCATGACCAATAGCTTTACAACAAACACAAATAGGACCTATACTAGGGCATTCCTTAGCAAGATGTCTCGATCTTTTCCAATTATAACACAGTGTCAATCCTCTCTTTCTTTTAAACAAACCCCAGCCTCTCCTGTACTGTGCACTGGGATCACAGTGTTGGACCTGCAATCTGCAAAAATTCTTTCTAGGTTCCTGCATCCACTTATTATTCAAACAATTCTTTCTATGCATAGGAATAACATATTTTTCTCTATTTCTATCAAATTTATTCATATCAGCTCTTTCTTCTAACTGTGCCCTATTTTTTAGACTAGGACAAAATATATCAAACATACCTAGATTCATACTTTCGAAGAACAAATTTCCACGTATCTTACCTTTACCAGAGCACCAAGCTTTAGTATCTTACCTCTTTTCTTCAGATCATGTTCCTTTCTTAGCACAGGGCTTCGCAAGTTGATTAGAATATTGTGCACTATAGAAACAGATCTACGCACACATTTTTCTCTTTTCTTCAGTTCCCAACAGTCACAGTTTCAGGTCCTGAAAACAGAACCATTTGTTGGCACAGGGGCAAACCCAGGGTTCAACGCTTCAACAGTGCACCAACAAAACCCTAACTACCAACCCTTTTAGCAACACCTACGAAGCAAATGAAGTCTCACCCGATATAGAGGCTAGGGGGGGGTTGCAGGACTCAGGTGTCTACAACCAAGATGGGACGTAGATATGTGATTTTAACACTTAACAAAGCACTTATACAACAATATGCATTAGTTCATGAGTCTTATTCACATCGTATATCAAACCCTAAGTACAGAACAATGCAGTAATAATCAAGATCAAGCCCTTGAAATATCTTAGCACATAGCATTGACTCAGATCTAGCATTCATTCATCTTTAAAATTATTAAGCCTTAAGCTACAACATTAGATGCATTCATTATAACAACACTAAGCATAAATCACATTAGCAATATCTCACAAAGCACATCAAGACACAGGATATACATGGTTCACCCCAGTGTGGGGCTACGTCCACCAACTTCTTCTTCTTCTTTATCAGTCTTCGATCTTCTTACATTCATCTGCTCCTGTGAACAAAGCCACGAAGCCTAACTCCACAATGGACAAGCGATCTGCATACAGCGCACTAGATCCACCTTCCCAAAACTAGGTCAAGGCACAGAGCCAACTCCTTAATAGCACCAAGCCTTACTTTACACAACCAGATTGCACAAAGAAACTTCTAATCTCTTGCACTAAGCCAACCATACTGTGCACATAGTGAACACTACTACTTACATCGCTTATCTACTTCTTATTTATACATTTACAAAAATTCCTAAACATGGATAAACCCATGGGCCGACATCCCATAACCTGTTACATAAACCCTAGTAAACCCTTTTCTGGGTCCACAAACCCGCAAAATGAGTGAGATCCTGCGATATCTACTCCGCCTGGGTGCTCCATCTTCGACCAACTCGTCAAAGTCCCAAAAGTGGTCAAACACGACCAATATTTCCTCAAAACTTGGTCAAGGGCCAACATGAAACTATATATATTTATATATATTTAGAGCTTATAAACATATATTTAGGGTTTATAAACGTTGTGGAGGAAGGAGCTCATGAGATGGATGTATGAACCCTTGCTTCAGACATAGGGTCTATTACTACTTATATTTATTATGTTAACCTTATATTTATATGTTAAGAATGAAATCCAATCTATTCCTTATATTCTATTCCTTAGATTTATGATGTGGAGCTCTTAATGATATTTATGATGTTAAGGATTTTCTCTTTAGCTTTAAAGATCGATGTAGTGTCAAAGTATATTAAGATAAATGAACACTTACTTACTAGAGTAGAAGGATCTCTATTTCATCTCTTTGTGCCATACATATATAGTATATCCCATACATATCATAGTAGGGTTAAGTCTTAGATGCAGAATTCTCCAAGCCTGTTACACCATGTTATGCTTTTTAGAGATAGGCTAACTAGCTAACTATCGGAATAACTCAAGGAACCTATTACTAACTTAACCTCTAACTCACTTACTAAGCTCCCCACTTCCTAATAACTTTAAGGAATTCAGGATTAATCTATATATATATATATATATATAGTCCTTAATTAATAAAGTTGGTCGTCAAGCTAGAGGAATTAATCATTAAGAGTTTAGGATTTTTAGAGGAATAGAAAGTATAGTATTTAGGATTAGATATATAGGTAGATAGATATTTATAACTTGTATTTGGTCCTTAGTAAGATTTGTATTCTTAGGATCTCTTATTATCTACTCGAAGAAATTAAGATCAAGTATTAGATAGCTTAAGATATCAAGGTATAGGTTGGCTCCTTAACACATTATAAAGGAATTCAACCCAATAACAACAACTAGTTATGTATCTGGTATAGAAATAATCTTTTACACGCCAAAGAGAGCAATTAACCATCCTTTGACACCACATGGAGAGAAGGATGATTTAACAGTTAGACTATATTAGGTCTTTTTACACACCATATCAAGACTGGATTTACCATGACTTAATTAGGAATTGTTTACTACTCACTATCATTGTGTTGTTACCAAACTAGAGTGTTGGTCTTGTTCATGTTTCAGTACCTGATAGTTGGTCAAGTAGAGAAGTTACAACAACCACTGGATCACACTCCCTAGCATGCTACTAATGTTCATACGGGCTCACCAACATGACCAATGTTCATATGGGCTCCTCGAAAATCTCAAGGGTTATCCAAGACACTGAATCCCTGACTTCTCCACCGATCCCTTGCAGTGGGACCAATAACTCTAGGAAAAGAGATCCATATTTAGAACCTTTATTGGCAGTGTATCATTACAAATTCCCTATGTAGGGAACCCTCTTAAGAAAATGCTTTAATGCCACGAGCATGTTTAGTTGTCCCTCATACAATTAGATCTCACACCTACCAAGTAGAATAAGTGCCCTGTACAATTAGATTCTGCACCTACCAAGTAGAATAAGTGCCCCATACAATTAGATCATGTATCACCTACCAACTCATGTGGGAGAGTGGCGAAGATCAAATATTATCGAGGGAACTCTCATTAATTAAAACCATCATTAATCATAAGGGACATTCCACATCAAGGAGCTAAACTACTTGTGGCGATAGAAGGAGCTAACCTACTGAGATAGATTCTTTATATATAGTTCTTGCGTGGATTATTTATTTAGAGTTGATGGATTAGCCCCGAAGAGCACACAACTAACCACCCAGAGCACCTCCTATTAGAATCCTTACTACAAGCCCTATTCAATTTCTACTCACTATCCAACAGATGAAGAGAAGACAAAGAAACAACAAAAACAAGGGATTTATTCTCGTATGTAACTGTCTTATATAGTATTTTCATGTCCTTATATAGTCTTGTCATGTCATTGGCCTATTACCGGCCCCTTCGCTCATCAAGTTTAGATATGGAACTCAACTATTGGGTTGTCGGGCTGGCTTAGAAACCCCTATGTACCAAGGAACACCAATAGGATCTAGCCCAAGGAAGACCCAAAGGATAGAGATTACTCATGATATTTATTCCTCATGTCCCACGTGAATTGACATCTGAAATGCCAAACTCCTCTAAACACATATGGTCCACTTCATTCGTTGAGGTTAACCTTGCTCTTGGTGGAGGGGAGAAGGTACCTAATCCTTCTGATCAAGCAACCTGGAAGAACAAATCGAGGGAGGAAATCATTATGGAGATAAGAATGAACAACAAAAATCCCAAGGAAGTAGATAAGTAAGAATGAACATCCCGACAAAATCACATAATGAAGGAGACAGACAAGATCACACCATAAAGATCCCAAACTACGACAGATCCCAAACTATGACATATATGAAGGTCTTCAAGTAATTTTGTGTATATATAACGAATATAACATCATATATAAGATACACCCCTATGGTGAGGAGATTGTCGAGGCAGGATGGATGTTTAGTTGTTGGGGTGCCCCTGGTAATCCATTAGCGAATTGTTTGGCCCTTGAGTATTTTCTTCTTTCCTAACCTATAATGAAGAAGTTGAACCAAGTGTAGATGCAGAACAAACCTCTCTCCTTCCTAATAACAATGTGTCAAAAGACAAATTATGGAAATCATATTTTGATGGTGTTTCTTCCAGAGAGGGTGCAGGGGTTGGTGTTCTTTTAATCTTGCCTTCAGGTGATTCTATTTCTTTATCTTATAAACTATAATTTGAATCTACTAGCAATGTTGCTAAATATGAAGCTATGATACTTGGGCTAGAGGCTGCTAGGAGAATGAAAATTACAGAGCTTTCAGTGTTTGGGGATTTAGAGTTGATAGTACAACAAATCAAGGGTATATACCATACTAAGCATCCCAGAATGAGAGAATACAGAAATCAAGTGTGGGACTTAATCGAAAATTTCTTCGATGCATTAAATATCACTGCAATTCCAAGAGATGCAAATCAGCGGGTTGATTCTTTAGTAGTTGTCGTCGGTACTTTCAAACCCCCATCTAAACCACAGTTGAAATATGAAGTTGATATGAGGTACAAACCTTCCATTATAGATAATACCAAGCACTGGAAAGTATTTGAGGATGATCAACAAATTAAGAGGTTCCTAGAGATGATGAATTAATTTTCTCCTACACACATTGATGAAGATGAAGATGATGGGTTACAAGCAGAGAGTAAGATTCCACCTAAGCCTTCATTTCCAAAGTATATAGAAAATCACAAGATCATGCAACTAAAAAGTAATTGTATACCAAAGGGATTGGTACCCTTAGAACAATTATTTGATCAGAATTATGTACCATCCAAGTAATTACGAAATGAATGCTCAAGAGATCAAGCATGGACTGGTCAAAAGGGCTACTAGCGGCATTGTATAGAAAGCTAATCCACTCAAAAAACTTATGCAGTCGAATTTCCAGTATGATCCCTTCACAAGATGAATTCAATACACACTCGCCCATCACAGACTAAATATGTATGAATGCATATATAACGATGCATGCTTGATTGAAATGGATAAAATATCATGTGATAATAAATTGTATTTCCTCTTTATTCAGAGAGAGAAATTAATATGATATTATATAACAAAGCACTATCGACATTTGCATGTGGAAATGAATGATCAAAACTGCACACATCCCTTCTCAGTTTCAGAGATTGAACACACATACCGCACTGCAAACAGAGAAATGATAAGTTCCTATAATTTTGAAGTGATAAATAGTAATTATCTTATAATACAATGCACCTCACTCCATTTCATTCTTTCGATTAAATAATGAATAAAAGATATGGACAAGATCTCATACATCATAGGTTTGGGCAGTGATGAAATTAATTGGTAAAGAATATATAAGGAAAGAGGTCGAACAATCATAAATGGTAAGGAAAGTGACCAGTCTAAATAATATGTATAAAGGAAAGGACCAGTATAAAGAATTTGTATAAAGACAAGAGAAGCATAAAGGCAAGAGAAACTAACCCAGGTGGGTGATATGAGTGATCCTCCATACTGGTAATTAGTAATGTAAATAGTAAGAGGTCATTTCATGTGATCATATGGAAAGTTGTCGGTAATGGTATGGTCAGCAGTTGGTAATGCATGGGAATTGATGAGCCAAGCCCCTGTTGTTTTGAGCGAAGGCCAAGGAGAAGAATAGTTGGTAATTTCATACTATGTCATAAGACTAGGTGGATAATTTATTTGAATTTCACCACCCCCTAAATTTGGTAGGTATGATCCCAAAGTGTCAACATATTTTGGTGCCTAATTGATTGGTCTGATCCAAAATGTGGAAAATGAACAATTTTTTACCATCATCCTCCCTATGGATCTTAGGGGAAATGTTGTTATGCACCCTTGACTCATGTGGTACAGAACTGGAGCTGTAGTTTGTAAACAACAAGACTTAGTAATTGAACTTCAACTATATCTCTTATTCTTCATTCCTCTTCTAGCTATTTAGTCAAATTAGTAGTTAGTGGAAAGATTGGTAGTTCTAGGTTGTTACAGGACTTATTAGTAGGAGGTGTCTTAATGAAGTAAAAGGTTGTGATGAGTTAGTATGTATGAGGATTAAGTTATAAGTTGTGATGATTTAGTATGAGATTCTCTATCTTATCGGTGGTGGTGCTAGTTTTCATTCCTTCCCCTGCACCTATCTTCTTCCTACTTATGGTCAACAAAGAAGTATTTATTGTAGTCGTATCTAATATGTTATTATATCCTCTACTATTGCATGGTGTTATTCTGTCCTCTACTGGGTGGCGTGTTTTCAAGAAAGACAGTAATAGGTTGTCTTATAATCCATCTCTCATGAATATGGTCTAAATAAATAATCATAATGACTACAACTATATAAGTGAGTGTTCCTTTATCTAATATACTTTTAATCACTAAAAAATCTTTCTGTCTTCTTATTATTCCTGTACAAACATAAGATACTACTTATTGTTCTTAGTTATCATATTTTTCTTTTTTATTCTAAAGACTACTTTCTATTTCCTTATCCTGTTGTTTTAATCAAAAAAACGTAATAAAGAATAGGATAAGAGGTTTAGGAATTATATATATATAAACCTCTTATCCTAAATAAGATATGATATCATATGTTGTTAATATGTAGGAGTGAAAGTGAATCTCTTTTTCATATGTTGGAGTGAAAATGAAAGGAGTTAATAAAACTTATCCTAATCATCATAAGATAGTGTTGAGATAAATACTACAACCATTAACTATTGTTTGCAAAGAATACTTACATTAGGAGTTGTACTTCATAAACAATACTTATATAGGAATGAGTTCTTGCTCTTTCAGGCCAGTTATACGATGTAGTTATAGCTTGGTTGGTAAGTCAGATCTTGAAGTAAAAACCTAAAGTTATAGGCTATAGTTATAGAGTTCATATAGACTATACTAAATATTAAGTCCTCTCCATAATAATTCTAATCCCTAGTTCGTGATCCTGCAAAAGTGAAATAGAGAAATGGCTTGTATTGTCGAGGTTTTTCTTCTTAAGTTAGAGCTTGTTGTATGTAGTGGTTAGATATTCTACTATTAGGATTTGAAGCAAGAGATTATATTCAGATAGAAGTTGTAAGAGATTCGGATAGCAGTTGTAAGAGATTCGGTTGTTGTGGATCCTCCTATGTTATCTACTTGAATAGCATAACAACATAAAAGTTTCTCTATCTACTTCTAGACCAACATGATAGTTTGAAAAGAATCCCTAGCACCTATCTACATAAGGAGCTAATGTAAATAAACAACACCAAGAACACCACATAAAGTGATAAGAACACCAAATAAATGAACACCACATAAAGTGATAAAAGAAGAAATAGAGAGTTCCTAATGTTAATATAAAGAGAAAGTGATAATAAAAGAATAGACAAAGCTATCTCTATTATATAAACTCTTATATCATGGACTAATAGAAAGTGATAAAAGAAGAAATAGAGAGTTCCTAATGTTAATATAAATAGAAAGTGATAATAAAAGAATAGAGAGTTCCTAATGTTAATATAAATTTATCTCTACTATATAAATTCTTATATCAGGGACTAATAGAAAGTGATAAAAGAAGAAATAGAGAGTTCATAATGTTAATACAAGATGGGTTGCGAGGAAACAAGTCCCTGCCTCTGTCTTTTTGTATTTTGTAGTTGAAGGGCAGACATTGTACGTGAGACAAATTTCTTAGACTGATTCCTGGATAATGACACCTCAAGTGGAGTTGAAGTTATTGCTACTGACACCTTGACATGTTTAATCAATCTGTTAGATTTGAAATAGTCGGACTCATAGTAATAACATTATGACGTAACCTTTTAAATATCTATTCAATTCGGTGCATCTCCCTATCTCGATTTCAGATTCAAGGCATCCAATTCCATGTTCAATTCAGTGCATCTCCCTATCTCGATTGCAGATTCGAGGCATCCAATTCCATGCCTGTTGGATGCCCGAATTTGTTTCAGCTTAGTCTCACTACAAAATTTTGTTTCATCTCTTCTATCAGAATTGTATGACGACCTCACGATGCAAAAAACTCAATAGTTTTGTTTTCAGGCATTTGCATTATGTAATATCTTTCATTAAATATCTATTTTTCTTTTCACACATTTGGAACTTGTAATATCTTGCATTAAATATTTTTTATTGTGCATTAAATGTTTTTTATTGTGCATTTGGATATAAGGATGCAATATCTACTCCCAATCTCAGGCCATCCATCCATTGATCGATGGGGGAGCTTCGAAACTTAGACTTCTTCATTCGGGGCATGGTGAGCTATAAAGATAGCAAAGAGAATAGCTATACATATCTCCTCTACTGTCTTCCCATATCAAATACGCTTTATTACCCGCATGCATACAATGTTTAAACTTGTTGAATGGTAGTTGCTTGCTTGAAAGAAGGGAAGGGCCCAAAAAGAAAAACATGAATTTACTGTATACAATGCAGATTAACTCAAACTTGGATCACCCAAAAAACTAAGTAGTTTTCACAGATAGTTGGACCAGCCTGTTGAAGAAGCAGCTGACCCTCACGCCAGAGAAAAATCTTAACCCACTTCAAGTATAACATAACTGAATTTCTACCAGTTCCCACACATATATGCAACCAAAACGAATTTCATCTACCTCTGTGAATTAAAATGAAATATCATCCCTTTGGGAAAGAGATAAGCCTTGCTAAGTGCAGGTCTTTCATATGGAGCTACCTATAAAAACAATATAGATCATCATCATAAATCCAATCCATCATTAAAGTCAGAGAGGATGTGTAGCACACCATCAAATGCAAATAATCTGAAAAATCAAAGCACCAAATGTCATTGAAGAGGAAGCATACAAAGATACTTTTGCATGGGGAAAAACATATACTGCATGACAAATTTGAAGTTACAAAGATCCTCCAAAGGATTGGATACCTGTAATAACGTGAACACAATTCAAATTGTGATGTTGATTCCTTCAAAGTTATCACTTCTATGATCAATGAGAAAAAAAAAATGGCACAAAAGAAATTGGGAGGCTCATTCTTGTCCAAGAATTAACTGGTAATGTGATTTTTTGGATACTTCATGTTGATGTAAAGGTTTAGTTATGTCTACATAATGCTTTAATAAAGTGGTATAACAAATGATGACAAAAAAAATTGAAATGAGAACGATCCTCGCAACATAAAAATAATTTATATGAAATTTTTTTATAGGCAAAGCAAGTTTCTGCTGAGGA
>JASDQU010012188.1:57545-73880 GCA_032191745.1 Picea mariana | reverse complement strand
ATATCATACTATCTAAACATAAGGATAGTTGTTGCTAGTTCTTCATGTTAATAAATAAATAAATATCATAGTTTTTATTTCCTTGTTGTTGAATTCTAAATGTAGGATGTAATGGAGTAATAAATGTAGTATGTGATTAATGTTGGTTGTTAACTTGGGTATTCCCTTATTGTTTCAATATGAGGTTGTTTGGGCATGTGAGTTGCTTGGCCTTTCCTAAAGAAAATATTAAGTATGGGATGACCACCATTTCATATTTACTTTTTCTTGGGATGGACCACCATTGAACTCAGTAAACCTACGCCCTCTTATTTAACATTCAGTTGGAATCACTACCTTGAGCAACAACACCTATTGGAATGAATACTATGATCAGACCAACCTCCCATTACCCCACCACCTTTTATAGAGGATCACCCAACATTTACACTTACACCATTAACTATTGATTACGAGACACCCCATGTTGAACCAACCTCACATATCATGTTTTAGTTACCCCAAGGAACATTATTCTTGGACGATGAGGAGTTTTCATATCTTCATTTGAGCACGGTGCATCACACAAATTACCCTATGGCTCAATAAAGAGCTAGTTGCTATTAGTGGTTCCTATTGACTAGACAATCTAATGACAAATCATTCTCTCCTTGTTCAAAGCCAAATTGTTTTCCAATCGTAGCATATATAAATAATTTTAATATCAAACATTCAATAGTTTATAGTGGCCCTATGACTTGGTTTCATGGTTCTTTGAATCATGATATGTTTACATGGTGACAGGGCGACACAACTATAGGAATAAAGCAACAAGCAACACCAAGACATCAACAACCCAGATATACTTTATGTTTTGATTCCTTGGTCCACCTTTAGGTTTTCATTGTTCCTTGGTCATGAAAGAAAAGCAACAGGAACTACATATTTATTAGCATCCCTTGCTTGCTATAGTAATCTTGGTCAATACATTACAAACAATCACAACTTAGAAGAGATGAATCCTCAGAAATAGGAAACTATTATCCTTGTAACAGGAACTACTACTTACCTAGCTACAAGAGGATATGAATTTGAACCCAGAGATGAATCAACCATGAAGATCTTATTCCTTACATTTCTAATAAGTGGGATACACCCATGACGAGTTACATAGCTTAGCGGGATCCACCACAACAATAAACATATTCATGAAGATAGTGACTTGAGAGATTATACTACTAGCAGTGGGGACAACGTAGACCACGCGTGGAAAAAACACTAATCATTCATATTCCTTTCCCATGCAAATACGAAGCATGAAAGTACTTATTATTGTTAGTAGTGTATGTTCATTGGGTCAGGAGAGACACTAAGAGGGTTGGTTAGTTTAGTAGGAGAGAGCTAGTAGCCTATGTTCATTCACTAGCAACTAAACCAATAACAAGTGTTGGTATGTCAATGTATGTTCACTAGAAACTAAACCAATACAAGTTGTATATCTATGTTATAAACTATCAAGACTTTCCTAGCCCACGGAGGAGTGATCCTCCCAATGGTCGGCCTTCTGAGAAAATTTAACCTCCCTTGAGTTGGGATATTCACATTCCAAACTCAACTCACAGAGAAATGTCACTCTAAGAGATCACTAGTTAGTATTCATTCTATACATCATTCTATTAAATATTCATCTATATACATACATCAGTAACTATGAAACTAACATTTATTTTTACCACTCTTCTTACCCAACCTTTGTTATTGGATGGACACGTGCTTCGGTAGGCAGAACATTCTATTAACCTTTACCTTACTTTCCATTAATTCAGTTTACCACAAACCCACCCTTGCTCTTTACCAACCTCTAGTTACTCACTTACCCTACTTACTTATGGCCCAACCTGGTGCTTCAGCCAGGAATGTAGTACCAGCACTATATTCTCTTTTCAGGTTGGGCTGACCAGATACGCTTGATTAATTAAGACTACATAAGACCTTTATATGCCTACTCTATCATTTTAGTTCCACTTTTCTACCACCTTTACTATTTACCTTCCATAGGCTCACTGACCTTAACTTTGTTATTGAACGAGAGGGAGGGATTGCTTGGGATGGCACTTAAACCCTTCCTTTTCTATTTACCCTTTCTATGCCTACTTGCAAAGAGACTTTATGTCAAATGGACATCTCACTCTTCATTTCCTAGGAACTACATCCAGATGATCTTGGAAGGGCGGCTTGCTTTGCTTGCTTGGGTAGGCAGAACATTGTTATTGACTTTAGAAGCCTACACTATTACTTTATCTTTGACCTACATCGACCAACAACCTTTCCTACCACCCTTTATATCATGGCTCATTGACCTTAACTTACTCATTGCCTCAATCACTTTCTTTACAAATATTAGTGGGGAAACTATTAATCTTTTTGGGGAGATCGAGCGAATCCTAGCCGGATACTCTTGATAAATAAAGGTAACACTACACCCTATTCGTGCAACCTCGGCATTGTTCTTCGTGAATCCAACCACGGAACCACATGCTTGGATTGCATGGATTGAGGGAGGACCCGATTCAGAGTCTACAAAATTAATGGAAGTTGGACAATTTGGACAGCTACCAAATGTTTTGGGACCGTCAGAATTGCCTTGAAATACTTCCAAACTTTAGATATTGAGTGGGGCTTGGGCACTTTGAATAACATTTGTATTACCTTTTGAAGTTTCCTACACGATGAAAGGAAGTTGGACAACATAAATGATTTTAGGGGATAAATTTTGCAAATGGAATAATTTTCCATGGTTTTTCCCAAAAAAAGACTCGCCAATTTCCATTTTTTCTAAAAATGATTTGCCCAAATTCCATAGGATAAAATTATGTTATCTTAAAAATCACCAAAATTTTATAGAAAGTATATAAAATCCTTAGAAATTTGAATATTTTTACAAAACTATCGCCAAACATTTGACATTTTGCATATTAAGGACTAGTAAGATTAGCCCATTTTTCTACATTTTAATATAAATTTCCATCCTTAAAATCATCCATGTTGGACAACTACCCACACTCTTGCATTTTTGCACCCTTGGATCATCAGAACTACCTTAGGAATTACAAACCCCTTACATTGATGGGTGGACAGGCTTGCTTGCTTGGGTAGAACATTGCCTATTTACCTTTTTCCTACTTTTGCATTAATTTTTTGCCTGCTACCAACTTGTTGAACCACCCTTGACTTACTGTGACTTACGTAACTTATTCTATTTGCCAACCCTACCCCCCCCACCTTACTCAACTTACTTATGGATGCCCAAACCTCTTGCTTCAACTAGGAATCCTTTATGGGTACAACACTTAGAACCTAGCCTTTACTCACCAGCCTCCCTTTACCTTTTTATTGTTACCAACTATCCACTTCTTCTCTTTATTTGAACTCCCTCAAAAAAAATTGTGAAGTGTTGTCTGCCCTTATCAACCACTTGCTTTAGGAATGGGAGGGGGGTATTCTTCCCGATTTGGTTGTTTTCTTTGCCCCCGCCTCTACCTCAGTTCCTATTCCTTCCATGTGGATTGTCCCTTCCTTTGTTTCAGGGTTATTGCCTTAGTCTTGGGGTCTGTCTCCTACTCAGGATATCAGGTTATGGTTCCACTTTGGCATGTGTTTCTGACGCGTTTTATTGTGGTGTCGCCCTTGTTCCCACCCTTTTCCCTGCTACTAGATTGGATCTTGTCCCTACTTATGTTTCCGCTTCTGCCTTGTGGGTTATGCCTTGGGTCCAATTCCTTCTGTGGGTTCAGGCTCTACGGGGGTTTCGTTTCATGTTTTATCTTCCTCAGTTTTCTGCCCCTTCCTTGGTCTTCTTTTCTTTCCCGATTTTTGTTTCATGTTGCCTTGGTCTTCTTTTCTTTCCTGGTTTTTGTTTTCTGTTGCCTTGGTTCTCGTTCCTGCTCTTGGTTTTGCTGCCTTGGTTCTTGTTTCAGTGCCACAGAATTTATAGGTAAGGGGTTCGGAAATATTAGGAAAGCCTCCTCCTAGACTCCTACTTAGCCTCATGGTATAACTACTAGACTTATAAGGGCACCATCCTGAGGTGGCACTATCCATTGTTGTCATGTTGCCTACCTTAGAGGAGAGGAAGGAGTCACCTAAAATGCATTAATTAATCAAGTTGGTTGTGGGACAGACTCTAGTGGCCTATCGGGATGAAATTACGAGGAAGAAACTTGAAGGGGGGGAAGACCCCTAGATATGGTCAAGAAGCTAACGTCAGGGAGATGGTTGAATATATTGTAGTGGCATTCTTTTCCAACAAGCTAAGTTCATCTCTCTTGGAGTGATTTATCTCACTAAGGTCGGCTCGGAACATGGAAAAGTGGGAAGGGAAGGTTAGGGCTCTACATTAAGGGGCTCCTAGTCTAGTGTAATGGCCTCTGGTCTATCCCTTTGCCTTATGTGGCTCACTCACTTTTGTTGTAGGATAAGCATAGATTTTATTCATCGATGAGGAAGTCAGGGGAAGAGGAAAGAACTAGAACTAGAACTAGAATAGGTTGGGAAGGCGAGGTAAGACCGTTAACTATCTCTTTCCTACCTGTAACTAGGCATGTAACTAGGTCGGCTTCACATCCAGAATCCAGACTCCCCCACTAAATTCAATAAGTCAAAAAAATATTGGCTTCCTCATTTTCATATGCAAGTAGGGATAACATCGTAGGTGCAAGATCATACTCAGGTTTTAGAGAGGTTGGGAAGGAGTTGGGAATAGGGAGCGTTGGATTGGGTAAGGGGAAGAAGAAAGAACTAAAAAAAAAATCCATTGATCCAAAACCAAAGTAAGAGCCCATAAGTCACAACTTGGGTGAAGGTAGCATCATAGACATAGGAAAAGGTAGAATCATATTCTCCAACATCGTATCCTCTTGTCTGAGGTCGAGATAGGGCAACGGTTCCATGTGCACGTGCAGATATAGGTGTAAATCCACCATCTCATCCAAATCCGCAGATACAGTTCCATAAACAAATCAAGGTCTCAATTCATATCCAATTATAGGTTAATGGGAGCAGAGGTGTAGGTCGCAAAAGAAGAGATTATATAGGTTGTGTCAACAACGAGGGTAGTAGAGGTGAGGGTAGAAACAACAAAGGCATAGGCACGAGTAGAGTCTGCTAAGGCATAGGGAGTAAAGAAACTAGTTTTTCTAACCTTGTTTTGACTTTATGCACATCTCCCTTGTTCCAAATTTATGCACATTGATAGTGCTAGTCAACTTTTGGTACATTCTAGCGTGTTGAGGGTTTTTGTACACCCTATGTATATCCTACCTTGTTTCAAATTTATTTTTTCACACCTCTAACCTTGATCAATGTTGCAACGACCTCAATGGGTGGGAATAATAGTACCATTGACCCCGTAGCAGTTAGAGATGGAGATCGATACCCATCATCAGAAGTAAAGCTAGCAGGGGGGTAGAGGCATTAGAGACAAAGACAGTTGTTCTTTATAATAAGTCATTGATGACCTTGAACCAGAACCAATTCAAGTTCCAAAACCAACATCCCTTCCAAATCGATAACCAGTAACACAAGCATAGGCAAGCACAGAAGCAGCAGAGCTAATTCCATAGTAGCATCAATAGTTTACCCACTACCATTTTGCTTAGCATCCCTTTGCAATTATGGTTATGTATGATTATGATCTTGATCAATTTCGTGATCATGATCAAAATTCAGTATTGAGAGAGCCAAATTCATTGCCTGATATAGACAATGTGATGTATTGGTCCGGTCGAAGATCATGTTGAAGCAAAGGAACCACTAGAAGCAACATAGATAGAGGTAGATACAAATCAAGCAAGAGCTTCATATCCTGGTTGTGGGTTGGATATAATAGTAATACTGCAGTGGATACATTTCGTGACTAGAATGGATATGATCGACTTGAAATATAGAGATCATGTATTAATTATAGTGTGGAAGGAGACAAATTTCATGATCAAGACCCAAACCTTGATCCAATTGATTGAGTTGATTCAGTAGATTGATATCGTAATCTAGACCCATCATCAGTAGAATAATATAATCCTAGGAAGGGACCTAAATATCACCTACAGTAGAGCTTAAATATGGGATGAAGCTAATAGAGAAGATCCTCTGGTTGACTACTTTTTAAATAAAATGGAGAAGGAAACTTGATATTGAGATTATTAAAATGGTGCCTACATGGAGGAATTCATTATGTATCAAAGAACTGAATACAAAAGAGCCACAATAGATATATAATAACAATATGAAAAATATCTTTTATTACTATCAAACCCTTAGGGTAGGGAAACACCATACAATGGATCCTATTATGGAAGGGATCCTCTCATGTTCACTTGCCTCTTCGAGGGGGCTTCCTCCTAATGAGCTTCAACTCCAAATACAATACTTCTCTTCATATCCCATTATATTGATTGAGCCCCTTTATATAGTGCTACCATCACCTAAGAACATTCTAGAAGAGGAATATTCTAGAAGTAGAACCTTCTAAGAAGTCCTCTTACATTTATTATATCCAACTACCCATTTATTATATCTAACTATCATAGTGGGCCTTATTTAATAATATAGTGTACTTAGTCCACCTTACATTGAATGGCCTCCACTATTATCATTATGGGCCCTCTGGGCCCCCCCACTACCTCTCTAGCTACCTAACATTCCATCCCCCTTATGAAATCATTGTCCTCAATGCTTGATGTACAACCATATACCAGGGTCCCATGGATAAGTGTGGACCATAGTGTTGAAGTAGACTAGAGAACCAGGGTCCCATTGAGAAATGGAAGCAACCATGCTGAAATAGTCCAACCACCATTGTAAACTAGGGTCCCATGTCCAATTGCTCATGTGAACTCCACATGGAAGATATCGACACCCAATAACCAACTTAAAATTATGCTCCCAATACTGACACCTATCATGTGGATCCAAATAAGAATATCCATCCACATAGTGGGAAAGGGTCAAAGATGAATCTGGAAGGAACAATATCGTTGTAGAATATGCAGGATGGACACTAGTAATCATAACTAGCTCATGATGTTTCACATTGATGTGCTCTACAGAAGGTGGAGTAGAGTCATCAAATAAAAGATGGAAGTGGTTGTCATCCCAAAAATGACAACTATCCATATACCAATCATCACAATCGGCCTCAAAATCATACCAAGCATATATTTATTGATTATATTCATCCAGGATGTCCACCATAATAAATCTCTCCTACATTCTATCCAATGAATCTTGAATACTATGAAAACTATCATTGAGGTCGTCTACAAGGTCGTGCAATGTGTCATTCCATTGGGCTTTGAATGCTTTAGTTATCTGTAAAATTTCTTTGAGGCTTTGAGAGGAAATAACCATTGGAAACACCACATAAAATATACCAAAAGAAATCTCTTAAAATAATTTATCCAATGGTATTGATCTGGTAGAAATCTAAGCACCCTATGAAAAGTTATGAACTCTGCAGCCTCATCGTTGTCACGAAAAACCCCAAAAAATAGTTGATTTTAAATCAACCATATCTTCACTTCTAGAGCTCTAATTTGGATGATTTGTTTTTTGAAATTGGGTGAAATTGTGATAGGAACTCATATCTGCAATTATTTTTGAAACATTCAGCCTCAGAGTCTACGAAAATCAGAAAAATCACGCGGTTGTCCGCGAAAAACAAAACCCTGGAAATTACAGATTTTAAAATGCAAATAATTTGACTTCCTAGACTTTGTTTCATACGATATTTTTTCAACTTGGGTGTTTTTTTAAGAGGAACTCAGATATACAACTAGTTTTTGAAAATTTTGCACCAAAACCTATATAAATCATCCAGAATGTCTCATCCCTCTTTTTTTTCCAAAAAAATAAATCTGCAAAAAATAAAAATATGTGTCCACACTTCCAGCCAAGGAAAGTGCTTTGATACAAATTGTTATGTACCTAAATATATTTGAATACAAAAGAACCACAATAGATATAGAAGAACAATATGCAAAATCTGATTTATTACTATCAAACTCTTAGGGTAGGGAAACACCATACAATGGATCCTATTATGGAAGGGATCCTCTCTTGTTCACTTGACTCTTCGACGGGAATTCCTCCTAATGAGCTTTAGCTCCAAATACAATATTTCTCTTCATATCCCATTACATTTCTTGAACCCCTTTATATAGTGTTACCATCACCTAAGAACATTCTAGAGGAGGAATCTTCTAGAAGTAGAACCTTCTAAGAAGTCCTCTTACATTTATTATATCTAACTACCATAGTGGGCCTTATTTAATAATATAGTGGACCTAGTCCACCTTACATTGAATGACCTCCACTATTATCACTATGGGCCCTCTGCCCCCCAACTACCTCTCTAGCTACCTAACATTACATTTATTATATCTAACTACCATACTGGGCCTTATTTAATAATATAGTAGACATAGTCCACCTTACATTGAATAGCCTCCACTATTATCACTATGGGCCCTCTGGGCCCCCCCACTACCTCTCTAGCTACCTAAAAGAAGCAAGGACTGGAGCCTCTAGGGTGGAAAAGAGGCTTTACAGGTTTTTGGTCTATCACCCACATTTATCTAACTAGGCTAGATTTAGATCTTGGGTAGAATCACGTGGGGACTCATATCATTTTCCATTTTTTGTTCGCTATGCAAAGGGAGACAAAACACCTCCTGGTGCTTTCAAAGTTAACACTGAATAGCTAAGTGTTGAGGTCTCAAAAAGCCCCAAGTCAACCGACTTGGGCTACATTTTATAAATTAAACACCAAATTGGTAAAGTTATGCTACTTCTATCCATGAGTGCTTATATTTGGGTAAGTACTTATATATAGGTAAGTACTGAAATTTGGGTAAATAATTCATTGGTAAATACCTAAGTTGGTCAATACCTAAGACTAGTTGAGCCTGACTAGCGACATTCATGGTACCATGAATAAGAAGTATCAGTAGTCTAGTATCCCAACTATGTAAATCCTATTCCTATTCTTTCTTAATAATGAGGGAGACAAGAACTAGGGTAGCTCGACCAATTGAGAATGACTAGCTGAGCCTTACTAGCCTATTCCTATTCTTTCAATGCACTTTCTGGCATGTCATTGTACGAAGCATGACTCTACTACATCAGAATGTCTGGTAAATCAATCTATCATAGCACTGATATTTTCCTCCTGAAAAGAAGTACTCCATCATGGCTCTATTAGTTCTATGAACCATGGCTCTCACTCTATGGGATCAGTTCATAGAAGTAAATCATCAATTACATCGAATTAGGCAAGGGTAACTCTATTAGGAAAGGGTGGGTAACTATGTAGTTGCTTGAACTGTAGTGGAAGAAGCAGGTGGCAGAAGCAGTTAATGATGAAAAATACCCATGATGCATTTGGTCCCTTATTGGGTTATGAAAGTGAAAATTCTTAGAAATAGAAATTTCATTTGACGTGCTTTCAGTCAGCAGATTATCCAGCAGTAGCAGAGTAAGCATAGCTATACCTAAGAGCTTATCCAACAACATCTCTCCCAATCCCAAAGCTAGTTGTTTACCTAGTTCCAGTAGCAACAAAAATACCAATTTAAGCCATTAATCTGGTATGTTAAGCATTCGGTTAAGTCGTTTATGGTTACATATAGATAGGAGATCCAAAGCTTGTAGTAATATGACCAGCAGAAACACCAGCATAAGCAGCAGAGAAAGCAGAGGCAGAGGCATATAAGTAAGTAACACCTGCAACTTACCTTTACACCAGTAGTATATCTGACAGAAAAAGCAGGGGTTGCATAACAAGTAGCAGAAGTCGGTCCAACAGACGATCCTGTAGATTATGTTCTTGATCCAGTAGATCTAGCAACTTAAGCACCACTAGAAGCATAAGAAGAAAAGGTAGCAGCATACCTAGTAGCTTATGTTGATCTGGTTGATCCATAATGCAGTTCTAGTGGAATAAACCTTCGCACCTTTCAAACTTGGTCTACATTCATCAAGAATGTAGAAATGGAAAGAGATGGACATTCTCTCTCAATGAATTCTTCATTAATATGTAATAACATACATGCCTAAGAATAACACCATTATTCGTGTGAGAAGGAAGAACCACACGGAGCTCGATTAGATAGATATTCATGCCTTGGGAGATTAGTCCCTATACCAGCTAAAATCACTAATGATTCACTAGATGATGTTGGAAGAATCACACTTTGCCATGTTGATCCTAGGGGATTTGATCGCCTACTAGTCTAGACTCTGAGACTGTGAAACACACTTATTATTTACAAGTGAATGGATTATATTAGCATTGGTGTATCTGTATACATCAATCATAGAGAAAGACTAGATAGTAGAGGCTAAGTGTAACACCCTGTTTCCCCCAGTCTGTAAAAATAACTATACTGGCCAAGAACTGTGGCAAACTCAAAAATGTGAATGTGTGATGTGAATGGACCTCGTGGAAAAGGTCGATGAATGTAAATAATAATATAAATATATATATGTATTGCAGGACTGCTGAGAGGGGAAGGTGTTGAAAAAGAGACCATGATGGCTAAAGAAAGGTGGTGGAAGGCACCTAGAATGGTGTCATTAACTTCCACCAAAACCAATACCGTATTTGGACTTCACTGGCTCGGAGAACCAAGAGCGACTCGCTGGCCCTGAATTAAATGACTCGCCAGGTTGGTAGGTAAAGGGTTCCTCATGAGTAATGAGAGATGGGGGTGAACTGCCCATCCGTAGAGTCCTCAAACCTGACCACCACGAGGAAGATCATGCCACATGCAACCTCGCCAAAAGGAGAAAAGGCAGGAAGAATGTGGGATCAGGGGGCAGACACGAGGGAAAGAAGAAGGAGAACTCTGGAAAAATACAAAGTGAGTGATAGCGGAGAAGAAGGAGAGTAACCTTCATTCTTGGTCACTGGAAAATAGAGACTCAGTCTCACAGCATCGTGGTCTCAGCTCAGGAGTGGCTAGTGGTAAATCCGTTGGGAGTCGTTGAGCCTACGGTTGGGTGGAAACGAGCACCCCTCTCGGTAGTTGCAATCACCCCTAGTGTTATTTCTAATAAGTGTTTCATATCCTGTATCTTGAAGTCTATATGCTAATATGTATTTTCATAGTCTGTGTAATTTATGAATGGTTTGAGTATAAAACTGTCTGTGTGGTGTTTTGATCAGAAATGGTGGTTGCATGCTTTTATTGGAAGGACCACGTATGGCTTCTGCTTTATAAATCGTTATTTATATGCACACCAATATAATTCAGACTTCAATTCTGTTCTCGGGAAATCTATACCCTTATCCGTCTCAGGTAATACCCTAGATAGATCTCCCCATAGAGACACCCTTCTTGGAAAGCTCACCAAGAACCTGGAAAAGGATTTGAAGGTGCAAGTCTTAGTAACCATGTACGAGGAAGAATGATCCTCTTGAAACCCCGAAATGGCAGTGTAGGGATAAGTATTAATTGACGGATGAGATCCTGTCGGAAGATTTGCGGTCATTCATGACCGTTAGATTGGAGGAAGAAACGAGGAAGTTACTTGCCTTACCCCTTTTTCTTTATCTTCGTGAGTAGCAAAGAAATCGGGACCGTAGATCCCCAACGTCCATTGGAGTATCTGAATAGTTGGTTTTTCCACATCCAAGGATTAGTGGGAGGGTGCACAGTGCAGGACAGATCTGAACCGTCAGATCTTAGTTAGAAAACCCGACAGTCATTGGATCTGTCAGGAGATGCATGAGGGGTAAGCCCTCGTGAGAAGAGGTAAAAGTCCCTAAAGAGGAGTTAATAGCTCATAGACCTCTGGAGACCTTCTAATCGGGCTTTCAAATATGGCGAACCTTACCAAGAACTTGAAAGAGGATTTGATAGCGTACGTATTAGAAATCCGACAAGAGAGAGAGAGAGGGGGGTTCTTGTAAGTTATGATGTTTCGGTGTTTCGGCACCCGGGGTATCCAAGTGTGAATCCTCACATACTCGCAAGTCTCAAAACCCCGATTTGTGAAATCTCGAAATGGTAGTGTGTGGTTAAGTCTCAATTAATGGATGAAATCCTTTCAGAGGATTTAAGTTCTGTAATGACCATTAGATTTGAGGAAGAGACGCGGGCATTAATGCCACGCCCCTTTTTACCCTTGCAAGAAATGAAGAAATCGGGACCATAGACCCCATGATCCATGGAAGTACCTGGACCATCCATCTATAGAGTACACGTGGCTACTTGTAAGCGCTTCGATGTTTCGTCACCCGGGAAACCAAAGGGAAAGAACCCTTGTCTTCACAAGTCGCGAAATCCCGATCACCAAAACCCCGAAATGGCATGAGGTGTGAATAAGGTTAAGGAAAGCTGGGATTTGATTGTGACCGTCAATCATCCCGAAAAGATCACGACCATTGATCTTGGTTGAAGGCTGTCGTCGTCAATCGGAGGGACACGTGGCTACCAGTCGATGTTTCGGCATCCGGGAAACCAGAGGGCCAGAAAACCTTGCCCCCGCAAATCACGAAATCCCGATACCCAAAATCCCGATACGCGCTGTAGCGGAGAGGAGAAGTCCCGAAATCCCGTGGACCGTTGGATCCACACTCTTAAGAGCCGTCAATCTCTTACACAAATTCCCATAACGGAATTCAGAGATTTGAATGGCAAGGAGTCTTGGAGTCGTTGCATTTCGAACTCCCGAGTACCGAGACCCCGAAAAGATCCATATCGTTGGATCAGGGGAGGCTTACGGCCGTCAATCTCCCTTTGGAGGGAAACTTTGGAGACCTCGAAATTTTTGGGGATTTGAATGGGGACAAGTAGAAGTCATGCATCGCAATTCCCCGAATCGCGAAAAGCCAATAAGCGCTTGGTTGGCTTAAGCACGTGGACACGGAACAGGGTCACGTGGACAAGACCCCAAGCGGGAAACTTGCCACTCGCTAGCCCTATCGAGGTTCGACGTTTCACTATTTCAAGCTTCGGGGTTTGCAGAGTCGAAAGACTCGACATTCTGGTAGCACTGAGTCGCGAAGTGCGAAAAGACGTCATACTGGTTCGGCCCGTAGTCGTGACCCATGATCACATGGAGGTGGACATATGAGGAACTAGCTGATGCTAGGCCCCTATAAATATCTTGGGGATTCTGATCCTCGAGTAATCGACAAAAAATTTATTATGCCAGAGTGGGTATGTGACACTAAGGCAGCTACCTAAACCGACAGAATAACCAAGGTTTAACCCACATTTACAGGGACCAATGGAGTCCTCCTACTAATATCCCTAAAGTGGCCCTTTCTTTCCCCTTGCATGCCTAGTTTAAGGACGTGATTTCTTGGGACGGATGAGGTTGCTTCTGGTTCCCCCAAAAAAACAAGGCATATCTGGTCAGGATTACTACGTACTTTTTGATAGCCTGGCCCATGACTTAGCGGTCAGAAGCATAATGTCTCCATCAATCCCCATTGAAGCGAGATACAGAATGAAGACTCATCGTATATAGAATGGTTGGAATCCTAAGTATTCCACTCCTAACTACTCCCTCTTAAGCTTAGAAAATGAGAGAGAAGAACCACAGGTTCATAGAATGTTGGAAAATAACCTCTATAAACAATCACAAATGTTGAATCTACACTTCTTGGAATAAAATCTCATAGAGAAACATAACCAGTAGGACCTTATTCACATTTCTTCTAGAAAAGAATGAGAGTTGTAGGAACATCAACTAATAGTAACAGGGATGTTGGAGCATCATAAATTCTAGGAACATCAGGGAATGGTAGTCCCCTTATGTCCAAGCTAGTTGCTCTTATATAATATTATCACTTGGACCCCGACCTCTTGCTATTTCTTGGGCTTATAATCCCTTTCACTTTGATCGATAATTGCGTTTATAATCCCTAGCCCTTATGGGGACCTATTGATGGATGATATTGACCACTCTTGAACTGAAAGGGAATAGTCCAGTCCGAGGTTATTTAAGTGAAACCTAAGTCGTTTAAGGTAACTATCCCTAAAGGGTTTAACGATTCCGTTGGCCGGTGAAAGGATCTATCTAATAAATAAATGAAAATTTATCTAAGATCCTAACTATTAACTGTCAGATTTCGATTATTTACAATGATCTATTAGATTAGATAACCTTACACTTAATTAAATAAATTCACAAAATTTACAAGTTTTACATGGGTACAAGATTTACTAGAAAACTTGTGAAAAAAACTTGTGAAAACAAGAATTTCAAAGTATGTAATGGAACTTAATCCCGAGAAAATCCAATCTAAACAATATCTATAAATAATAATAAAAAACAAATAATTCAAACTTCAATCATACTGGAAAAATAATATTCAAGCTAAGATAACAATCGAACTAAACTAAATGATTTTGAATGTAATTTATGACATGAGTCATTCAAATGATCAAATCATTTGAACTAAACTGTTACAATTAAACAATCACATTCAAACAAACCATACAAACAAAATATGACAAAATACAATGACTAAACTATCATGATCAAGAGCAGAGTTGCAATCTAATGGTTGAATCAGCTCCTTCAAAACTTTGTTAGATTGTCCACCTGTAAAGGAAATTCTCAGAGAGACAATGTTTCACTTCATGTCCAACAAAATTTTGGTGAAAGAAATTTCAACAAAATAGAGTAGATTTAACACAGATAAGGAAAGGAAGCAACTTTGAGATCAATCCTTTATGGAGAATAATAATGTGTTGTTTCAATTAACGAAACACATTTCATTAAAAATAAATAATTAAACACATGTAATTTGCATGAAAAAAATCTAATACATTTTACACATGCATTTATCTATCAATCACACAAATAATTGATAAAGCTGAGATAACGAATGATATTTTGTAAATATTAATCTTTGGAACAAAAGATACACAAATTAATATCATAACAATGAATTAATAAAACATGGACAAAAACCAAGGTTTCATTATACAAAGCTATGACACGAAGAAAATGAACACATAAATGAAAACAAATGATATTATATTAAAAAAAAACTCCAAAATTACTCACAGAACAAAAGTCTGAAGCAAAATGAAGTTCATTGTCTTCCCATTATAATCCCAATTCCATTCGCTATCCCATGCTCCTCTTTCTTCTAGAGATCTCTAATCTTTTTTTTGTAAGCACAGACTACAGAAACTGATTTAATTTAATTAATTCCATGCTAAACATCAATCTCTGATATCCCTTGGTTGTTCAAACAAAATCCAAATTGGAGGTTGACTGCAACACAAAATCTGGAAAATTTCATGTCAAATATATGTCCGTATCTCCCAAACCATGTTGTTTATAGAGAAAATCCTCACAAGTAAGGTAAATCGCTCTGTGTTGCAGATGGGTTTTCAAGTGTTTCTGTAAATTCATTATTGTCTGCCCAAAAATGAAGATTTGATTTCTCCTCCTGAGAAGTGAAGCGATTTTTTAGTTTTCTCATTTCAATCCTTTAACAACTATTCTCCCAAAACAAACAATTCCAACTCTCTTCCATGATCTCGAGATTGAGATCATGTAAACAAAACAATCAAAGCAATTATTAATAATAGAAAACAAAATCAAACAAATAATTTAAACGCCTTTCATGCTAAAATCAAACCCTAATAATAACAAAAATATTTGAGAATAACTATGGAATGTTCCATTATGTATTGTTTTAAATCAAATATTTAATTATTAATATAATAAAACAATACAAAAAATAAAAATAGACTCATATCTATGCTTATTTTACAAACAAACCATAAACAAATGTACAAAAATCAATTATTAAATCAGTGGACAACTCTTGGTCCACTTTTCCATTTAATTGACGGTAAACAATGCAATTCTCAATTGTTTTATTAGCCGCATGTCTTAAACATAGTGTAACATGTAATCAATTCAATTTTTCGAATTACATCGTTATTAAGAACAATTGTTAAAACAATTAATTGCAAAGAACTTTGCATAATGATCAAGTAATAACAATAATGACTTGAAAACCATGACATGATAGTAACAAAAACTTTTATAGTAATAACCTTTGTAATGTCATGTAATTCAAATGAAAGGTCCAAATACATAAAGAAAATTTAATCATTGTTCATAGTTTTAAGTCATGATAAGGATTATTGTTCAAGGATAAATTCGTGAGTGCGGACACAGACCAATCTCCCCAGATCCACCTGGATCTGGAACAAACTGTGACAGAATACTACTCTTTCCCTAGTTCTAAAGTATTGAATGGACAAGAGAAGAAGGATTATGTACTTACTTTATGAAAGCTCTCCTTATCTCTGTTGATCC